>JAHFWL010001135.1:0-185298 GCA_021292165.1 Shinisaurus crocodilurus
CCGAATCCTCACAAGGCTCCCTTATGGCTGCAAAACTAGGCACATTAAATACATTTACACATTCAATATCACATCTAGTATGGCCCTAAGGCAGAGCCAAACTTGAGTACCTGCAGGATTGCAGCAGGCCACTGTTGCGAGGGTGCTCTGCAAGCCATTGGTTTAAGCAGGGGTTGGCAACCCAGTGCCTCCAAATGTCTGGGACTACAACTCCCATAATCCCTAACCATTGGCCATGATGTGAGTCACAGCCCACACATCTGGAGGGCACCAGGTTGTCTAGTTCTGAATTTAGAGTTGTTCAAGCCACTGTGCACAGTTTGGCGGCCTAAAACTGAATTGTTCATTGGCCAAAGATGAAGCTGCAATATTTATCCAGGAGCCGGCATGTGGGTAAAGATGCAGTCCTGGAAGCAGATACAAGGAAGGAGCGGAGCTAGAAAGGCAATGCCTAAACTGGGAATGTATGAGAAATTCGTTTCAGTTGGCTGTTGACCAGAATTTACTCATTTCACACCTCCCAGAACCAAACACAGACCTGAACGTTATCTGAGATCCATGTCCATAGTTTTCCAAGGTTACAATGTGGTTTGATCTAACGCTACCTGTTTCACGGGGACAACCTCTCTCTTCTAGTCCCTGTATCTATTTTGTCACCATTTTTACAAATACCTTACAGGCAGGGTTGGGCAACTTATGGCCCTCCAGATATTTTGGCCTACAACTCCCATCAGCCCTAGCCAGCATAGACAATGGTGAGGGATGATGGGAGTTGTAAGCCACTCCCTCCCTAGTGACATCCACCATGCCCCCTCTCTGTTGAGCTTCCGCCGCTCACTAAAAACATGGTTATTCAGGAGGGAATATGGGGTGGGCTAAGATTTTAAAAGTTATACTGCTTTATACTTTTAAATGTATTTTATCATGTTGTACATCGCCCAGAGTGGCCGGTTTGCCGGCCAGATGGGCGATTCAGAAATACAACAAATAAATAAATAAGCCACAAATCTGGAGAGCCACAAGTTGCCCACCCCTGGTTTATAGCTGGGCCAGTTCAGGGGAAACCAAACCAATGAGCTACTTCAGGGTGGACACTGAACCAGATAGTCTTGTCTCTTTTAGCCTCCACTTGGCAGCTGTGTGTGGCTCTGGCACCAGACTCCTCAGCTATTGTTTTCAGTTCCCTGTGAGAAGCATTTAATGCAGACAAATAACAACTGACATGTGAAAACAATGCAGCAAACAGTCAGCAAAGGAAGCCGCAAAAACGCACTTGTTCACACTGGGGTGAATAGCTTTGTTTGCACGTGAATGTGCATTCTTGAGTGAAGTAGGGCTATTCACCTGCAAACAACAAGAGGGAGAATATTTATTTAGTGCGATGAGCAAATGGAGGCATCCTGAACACACATTCACAAATACTTTATTTTTTCAGTAGTCAACCACTTCTAAGAAACAAGGAACAGGGCCAAATCAGTGCCTAGGGGACTAACACAGTATGATGGAGTAATTTCCCTGATTGATTACATTTGTTAACGATGGAAGAGAGGTTTCATCTCAGTGTCAAGCTAACCAGTAACTTTGATCGGTCCCCTTCTGATCAACTGGGGTTTATTATAGGAGCTGTCTACATTCACAAACTGTCTGCATCTTTGCAGAATTCTCATCTTGCCATACCACAGGGAAGTTGATTTGAGGACAGAAAATTGATGATTTCCAAACTAGGGATGCCAGAGAAATCCACAACAGTTTTTCAAATGAGTCTGGATTTCTCCGAGTCCACCCTGTGGATTCCACAGCAGACAACTTTCCCGGGTTGTGCAGAGTCCGCAGTGCTTGCGGACTGTTTTATTTGCATATTTCGCGCAAATTAGGCCTCCCAAGAATACGCAAAATAAAAATATATTGCCAAAAATGCACAAATCCTCCCATAGACTAAAGCATGAAAACACGTGTTTTGGGGGATTCGCGCATTTTTTGCCTGATTTGTGCAAATGTGTTCACACAAATTTGCGCGAATTCAAATTTGTGCAAATACAGTGAATGCATGTGTGCGAATTCCGAGTCCATCAATGGGCGGATGATGGAGTGAAAAGCCACCCAAAGATCAGCAAAAAACAGACGTGGAGCAGCCTGCGCTCCGTTCATACATCCCTATTAAATCAAACACAAATTGGTACTTGCTAGAGCTGAGCCAAAATTTCCATGGTGAACCATTTTTTGCAGAGCTTTGAAAGGTGTTGGGGGGATGAAAAGGCAGAATAGGAATCAGGGTACCAGCCCTCTGGGGCTTCCAATCAGGCCCTCCGAGAGTCCTCAGAAGCAGTGGAGGCTGGTGGCTCCAATGTCAGTGGGGGTGGTGTATCCACTCCAGGTTTTAGTCTGAACTTTTAAAGAGCTATTCATGGTGCTGAACCCTAGCCCCAAAATAGGTTCAGTGCCATGGATAGCTCCTTTGGAGTTCAGACTGGACCCCGGAGTGGATACACCAGCCCACTGACATTGGAGCCACCAACCACTGCTGGTTGAAATGCCGCTCCTAAAGCTTAGTCACTGGCACGGCAATAACAGCTTTAAGTAAAAAAATATGCTGGATTTTGGGGTATTTTTTCACCCTGACCCTTTTGCCTTCAGCCCCGTCTACCACTAGAATGTGGCTCCCAAGAGCTTCTTTGAAACTGAATTCAGCCCAAAGGCTGAAAGAGATTCTGCACCCCTGCTGTAAATGTTTGGGGCAGGAGAAAAATAACAAAACTCTTGTAAGGGTGAAAAGCTTTACCTGAAAAGCAGCTGCAGCAAAAGAGGCTTCCCCCCATTTTTTCTCTCTTTTAAAAACAAACAAACTCTTTTTTGCCATGGAATTCCTCCAAACAGCCCAGAAGAAGCCATGGCTTCCCCTTCCCTGAACTGTGCTATGTTGTGATATAGCATTGTGATGTGGTGTTATTCTGGGTGTGTTGTTGGAGAAAGCTAATCTTGTAGATTTGGTAATCTGCCCAGAGAACGTTCTGTTATTGGGTGGATTAAAAAATATAATAAATAAATACATAAAAATATATGCAAAGGTGGGGGGGGGGAATCATGCAGGCACGATTGCATATGTCCCTGTGAAAAAAACATGAGAGCCCTTTCAAAAAAAAAGCAGCTCTCAAAATGCCAGTTCCTTTTAAAAGGGGGTGGTTTGCACTTTTCTATGTTCCCAAGAACTTAGAGTCTTGGAAAACAAGTGGAAAAGTGAGACCACCCTTAGGTCAGTCAAGTACCGCTCCGCAAAAAAGAGGATCTTGCCTGAAGGGGGTGTAAATCCCACCCCCTGCTTTTCATGAGCACAGATCTCTCAAGCCTTTGGCTTGGCTTGACAACTCGCCTTTTGACAGCTGTCAAACCAAACCAAAGGGGAAACAAAGGCTATCTGAAGCCTCTCTGGCTCAGTGTCCAGGGCTGGTACCCACTGCACTTTGCCATCAGGTACCTCCCTGGACATTGCCCAGGTGAGGCTGCCTATTTTGGGACTTCTGTAAGTGTGCATGTGCGCACTTGCGAAAGACCAGAAAAAAATATTTTGGGGGGGGGGGAAATTACACTAATATTGGTGCACATTTGGGGGGTTCCCCCCCAAAAAAAAATCAGTTTGCAAAGACTCAACAAATGCTCTTAAAATACAACCTTTTTGTGCAATTCAGTCTCAAATAGAATAGGAATGTATTGATTCAGTATAACAATACTTTCAGGTAAAAAAAAAATCAGTAGAAAATACCATTTGTTGGCAAATTAATATGCATCTCTTTCATAATGGACATAACTCTTTCCCACAAAGCCCCCCCCCCGTGTTTTCTGTTACTATTGCAAAAGCGGCCATTCTCCTCGTAACAATCTTAACGTTGCCCTCAATCAAGCAGCAAACTTTTACACTTTGCTGAGAATCTTATCTCCAACATACACACACACACACTGAAATAATTCCTGTGAGGATTTCTCTTTTTCTGTATTTAAAATTTGCAATGAAATTCTTTTTCTTTAATGTTTAGATCAACAATGTGGTTCAATTACTATCAAAATTAGCCTTTTCATACTCTCAATTAAGGCCCAGAAGCTCTCTCTTTTGCCAACTGGCCGAAGATACTGGCTTCGGTGACCTTGGAGGGCATTTGGGGACTTTGGGCATAATTTGGGGGACCTCTGCAGGAAAGAGTGACTTACCATTAATAAAACAGAAATAAAGCTAAAATAAAGGTAATCATGTTTTGGCAGGCCTGTCCAGGGACATAAATGTACATTGGATGGACATGAAATTGAACAGTGTCAGTCTTTTTAATATCTGCCATCAAACTGCCTATGGCTGAATCCGCTGGGATGATTTTATAATGTGATCGCTCTAGAGGTTGTTTTTTGGCGGATTCAACCCTCAAGGTTTTGTGGGCAAAGCTGCCGCCCAAATATTATATGGCTCAGAGATTTGGGGTGTGGGAAATTATGCTGCATTGGAGACCCTCCAGGATACATTTTTAAAAAGTTTATTGTCCTTATCGCCTGGGACTCTGGCTGTACTTCTCAGAGCAGAGATTGGATTCCCGTTTGTTGCTGCCAGGATCCGTAACTCCATGTTTCTATTTTAGAACTTTATGAGATGGCAGATTACTGTCTGTTTAAGAGGCAACTGGACACAGAAAGTCAGGGTCCGATGCTGTCATATTTTCTGTCTTTAGAGGAGTTAGTTTTCTGGAGAGTCTAAAGTGCAGCACTCATGGATCTGCTATACAGACAGGACACTCATGTGATATGGATTTGATCCAAACTACACTGTTTTCCTAGGTGGTATGGTTTGTTTAAATAGGTCAGCAATAGCCCCCAATCATTACAGGAACTAAAGTCCTTTCTTCTCTTCCTTTGTAGATGTGTGCACAGCCAAGATTATGTGTAGCTTCCATCTGATGGAGATTTATATGCCATGCAAAGAACTGCTCGTTTTGCAATGGCATTGATAGAAAGATAGACAGACAGACAGACAGACAGACCAAACATTTTGAATGAGGCAGCCACCTTGAGTGCCATTTTTCTCGGTGGAAAGGCAGGGTACAAAATAAATAAATAAATAAATAAATGTACAGGTGATTTCTTGATCTAATATTTTACTGTGTACTGTATTTAATAGTCTTCTCTGTCATTATTAGGCTGGGATAGTGTTTTCCTGTAATGGCCTATGGCTATATGATGAAGGTGATTCAACATGTTTTGATTTGTAGTAGTAGTGGTAAGATTTTTATCCCATTTTATTTTTAGCCTTCCTCAAAGAACTCAGTGTGGCAAATATTGTTCTGCCCCTCACCCCAATTTTTCCCCCTAACACAACAACCCTGTAAGTTGTAGGTTAGCCTGGGAGGCAGTGATCGGTTCAAGGTCACCAAGTGAGTTTCATCGCTGGTTTCTGGCCCTCTCTGAATGATTACATTTATATTCCATCCTTCACCCAAGGAGCTCAGGGCAGAGTTCATGGGAATTACCACATTTTATCCTCACAGTAACAGTGGGAGGTAGGTTAAGCCGCAAGACAGTGATTGGCCCAAGAGTATCCAATGAGCTTCATGGCTGGGTGTGCATTTTGAATCCCCGTCTCCCTGGACCAACCTTGGCAAGCTATCCTCTACTCTACATGGGCTGCATGGTCCCTTTAGCTGAGGGCAGCTGTAAAACTTTTCACTCCCATTACCCTCATACAGCCAGGTTTAGAGCACACATCCCTGGGTCAAAGATTCTCTCTGCTCTTGGCATCATCTCTGCTGTCCTAGGGATGTACAGATTTTGTTAAGTCTTTTCCATCTGTTTTTTATGGATTGTCAGGCACTTTCCATTCCATCATCCACTCATTGATGGAATCAGATTTATTTATTTATTTACCAGAATTTTGTTGTACTTGTGCCCCCACCCTGCAAAAGGAAAACCGGTCCTCAAGTCCGCAGAACCTGCATGACTTGGGAAAAGTCAGCCCGCTGCAGAATCCACAGGTTGGATTTAATAGAAATCCAAATGCATTTGAATCGGTAGCGGATTTCTGTAACATCCCTATGCTGTCCTCCCACTGAACAGCTATTCCTGCCTTTCATCTCCCCGTGCTCTCTTAAACCTAAGCTGCTGGGAATGTATAAGCATGATAGCTATTTTCAACAGGACCGAGTTACTGGGTACAGCACAACCCAACAGGAGTTGACAGATGCCAAGAGCCCAAGCACTTCCACAGGAGTTATCCAAGATGGGCTTCTCTGCTAAACCATGCCATCTCTCATATATGCCATTAATCATCATCATAATCTGTTACCAAAAAATGTAAAAAGGAACTCTGCAGCATCATTGTTCAATGCTTACCCATTATCACCAGTAGCTATTTATTACCATTAACATAATTTCTTTTTTGTGTAACAGGGCCTTGCAAATAAACCCATTAATCAAACACACACACACACATACACACACACACACACAGTAATAAATGACAGCTTTAATGCTTTAGATGGATAAAGCTTCTGTTAACAAAGAGCTTTTCATCATATAAAAAAATATGCTTTGTGGGATGGCTGCTCATCCATTCAGTAAAGACCTATCTGAACATGTGAAGTCAGAACAACTCAAATATTTGTTTTTGTATGTGGCATTTTAGTGGTAAGACTGGAATGCCAGCTTTCTTGATTTGGTGCCAGATCTGACAGCTTTGCTGATATATGCTGAGCTTTGAAATGATGAAAATTATACAACTTATTTATTTTAGGGCTGCGGTAGTGGCCCTATGTTAAAGGTGAGTCGACTGGGTCACCTTCCACCTTTATAACCAGAAATCGGGAGCAGTAGGTTCTATGGTTTATACTGGGAAAATGGCTCAACAGACTGATCTGAAATTTGGCAGTGTAAGAGAGGTGGATTTGAGGATAGTTTGAGGTAGAAAGGGCAAGAAGTTGCTTATTTATAGCAGTTTAAAGGTTGAGTAACTGCCCAGTGGCAGTTTGACAGGTATTATCTGTTTGTTTTGGTTCCCCTCCCCCCATAGACTTACAAGAGGTGCATTTGTAGTAACGTTTCCACATTTGTGCAGTGTCTTTTGGAAAACAGGTAAGGTGTTCCAGAAAAAAAGTATAGGGTATTTATAGTGGGTTGTGTGGTGTTTTTTTTAACTGTTATTTTTTCACACCATTTTAGCCTATGGAATTTCATAAGCTCATATTTGCAGGATGGGAGGGGATGGGGAAACAGAACGCAGTGTGAGTGCAGCTCTCTGGTGGAATGAAGCATCTCATTCTCAACCTCTTCTGACCCTGATGTGCCACTGTAGGGAGATTCTGAGATATTATGATACAGATATTGTGAAGACAGTTTCTTAGGAGAGAAAAGGAAACAGAGTTGGGAAGAGAGGTTCTGGGGAAACTGTGACAAGGGAAAGACAGAAACAGAAAAGGCAGGTCCTGAGGAGACTGAGGGCCAAACCAGTGGAGACTGGTGGCTCCAATGCCAGTGGAGCTGTGCATCCACTCTGAATTTTACTCCGAACTTTTAAGGAGCTATCCGTGGTGCCAAACCTGTGCTGGAGATAGGGTTCAAGTCATGCATAGTGAAGCTATGTGTGACGGGTTTCTTTACTCCAGTGTAGGCATGCATGGCCCCAGTTTGAATTGGGACTACTGCACTCTGGAAGGGCAGGGTAAGTCTTCCTTCCCACACCCATTTTTGACCTGAAATCCCTCTGGGGGGTGGGGTTAAAAAAGAAAAAAAAACAGTCTCCAGTGGAATTTCAGGATGAAAATGAAGGGGAAGTCTTAACACACACACACACACACACACACACCTTCCCAAACCAAATCAGGGCCATGTGTGCTTACACTGGAGTAAAGAAACCTATCACACATAGCTTCACTATGCATGATTAAAAGAATGTTTCGTTTGGTCCTGAGTAAATCCCCAGAAAAAGAGCAGCAGCTTCTTGCCCCTCACACTGGCTCAGCTTGTCTGAGTGTGGAAACCTAAGCAGGGTCAGGCCTGGTTATTACTTGGATGGGAGACCCCTCCTCTAGTTTCCTGCATTGAGCAGGGGGTTGGACTCGATGGCCTTGTAGGCTCCTTCCAACTCTATGATCTATGAAATCTATGAAATTCTCCCAGTTACCAGACATCCGCGGCTCTAGAACCAACACTCAATAGCTGTGGCCTAGAGCTGCTTCTGGACTTCTCTGCTACAGAACATCTTAAACTGTAATCTACCTTTATGGAACACATCACCGTTGGACTCCTTTTATTGTTGAGGGATTTACTTTACATTGTTTATTCATTTGGATGTTTGTTTTTGCTTCCTCCCTCCGCCCCCTTTCCCTTCCCTGGGAAGGGAATAAATCCTAGTTCTTGTTTTATAAGTTGCTCACTGCTTTTTCCCCACCTGCTTTCAAGGAACAGGGTCCCCGGTGGGGTGGAGGCACAGCACGTTAGTTTGGGGTCAGCATCTCTCTCCCTCATCCACTACTGTCTGTATGAATCCAAGTCCCACAGTTTCCACCACCCCACAGGGTTGCTGGTAGGGCAAATGGGTTCACATCTGCAGGCACCGCTGGGACCTGGGTTTATCTAACTCATAAAATTAGTATGGATTAGGGCAGGCAAGGACTCTTGTCCAAATATGAGATGATTTATTGCAGCCAGAGGGGGGCAGGTGGGGAGGAAATGATTCCTTTCTTAATTTCATTCCTGAAACTAGGTGAAGAATTTGTTGTTGGTGGCTATCTTTTGGGCGGACCACTTTGCTGTGGGTAAATTGGCTCTCCAGCCACACAGAAAGCCCAGATCATGATCATGAAGGTCTGCCATTTCAATTTGTGGCAAATATTTTATTACTCTCCCACAATGCATCTCCAAATCCTTCCAACTTCTGCATATAGCATGGATTTCTTCAAATACTGTATTTTATAGAGGCTCACTCCGTGGTGCTGAAGGCATGCATCTGAAATCCCTCGCGAATTCCATTTATTAAGTTTGGGGAGATAACTCAGAGAGGCCGACGTTCCCCTAAGCATCTGGAAATGAATTATTTAAAGCTGACAATATTTAGCTCTACCACCTTAGGGCGGTAATTGTCAAATATATTACAAGGAAGAATCAAGCGCCAGTATTGATTTGCTAAGTGCTGGAAACTTCACATTTCACACAGCGCCACACGGTGGCTGACAGGCAGTCTTGCAGCTTCCCTGAAGAACAGAATGAGTTGTTTGTTCTGAAATTATCCTGTCTTTACTACTTTTTTTAAAATGATGCTGTCTTTTTTTCTCTTTTCCTTCTGGATGCAGGGTGACTTAGGTGTTTGCGTAAGAACATAGGAGCTCAGTTTTAGGTTCCTGGTTTGGGAAACCAAAGCAGAAACTGAGCCTTAATCCGAAAGCAGAAACAGAGGAGACCAAACCCAAGGCAGCAGCTCAGCTAAATAAAGTGGAGATGGAAACTGAAATAATTTTTCCTTGGTATCTACTTTTGTTTTGTTTTTTATGTAGCATTAGGATTAGGTTTACTTCTGAGTATAGCATATATATATATAGCTATTTATTTCATTTATTAAATGCATTTCTATACCACCCAAGAACCGAAGCTCTCTGGGCAGTTTGCAAAATACACAAATAGCATACACCAATATAGGTTAAGACCATAAAAGACACAACAATACAACAATAGTGTAAAATCTAAAACAAATTAAAACATACCGAGAATAAAATCAAAGTCAAGCCAACAGCAAAGGACAACAGTAGTGCAAGGATCTAAAAAGTGCTAACCCATTTTTAAAACTGAAAGGCCCGGGAGAACAAAAATGTCTTCCCCTGGTGCCGAAAAGACCACAACGTAAGTGCCAAGCGAACCCCTCCGGATAGGACATTTCATAAGCTGGACTCCACTGTTACGCTCCAGATTTAAGTCTGGTGTGGTTGATCAGACCACTCCAATATTTGTGGATCTTATTGAGAGACAGAATGAAACTGAGACCAAAATATCTTCTAACAAAATCTTATCAAGTAACACAATTTGTAAAATTCACTCTATTCTGCCCTAATTGATTTTACAATCCTAATTCAATCATGCTTACCAAGCATGCAAGAGAGAGAGAGAGAGAGAGAGAGAGTGAAACTGAGAGCCCCACTGAAAAGGCCCTCTCTGTAGTGGCCTAGGGATGTTGGAGAACTCCACAATGTAGTAGTAGTAGTAGTAGTAGTAGCAGTAAACATAACAATACAATAAAATAACCAACACCAACCACTTACTATATAGTATCGAATCCCAGCAACCACCACATTAGCCCAACCACTCATTCTGGCTGACTAAAAAGATAAGTCTTTAATCCTGTACGAAACGTGTCGGTGGGACCGCTAATAATCCCTGGCCCACCGATCTTAAATTCCTACCAGGAACATACCAGGAAAGCCCAGATGCTAAGTAATGAGGGACATTAGAATGCAAAGCCTTGAAGGCAAGAACCAATAATTTAAATTGGGCCCTAGTTCGAATGGGTAGCCAATGAAGATTCCTAGGGGCCATAGTAATATGGGAGTATCGGGGCAAGTTCAGGACAACACGAACAGCGCTGTTCTGAACCAGAACTAAAGGAAAAAGCACAGAAGAGGGCAGGAGGTATCCAAGCGAGTTCAAATTTCTGTGAATCCGACCTGTGGATTCTGCAGCAGACCGGCTTTTTCGAGTCACACGGATTCTGCGGACTTGTGGACCAGTTTTTTACTTTCAGTAGGGATGGGGATTTGCACTAATGTGCATTAGCACTGATATGTATTAGCGCATTTGCACAAGTGTGCATTAGTACTAATGCTAATTAGCACACAGAGAACAACATTCTGGTTTTAAAAGATCCCATTCCGTCATTGAGTGGAGGATGGAACGAAAGATGCCTGACAATCCGTGAAACACAGACAGATCGGATGTAACAAAATCCGAACATTCCTAGTAGCCAGCCGCCTTGACTTATTTGGCAGGGGCAGCTGGAGAAGGGTCTCGGAAGATGACCTCAGGGGCTAGGGATGTGTGCGGATCTCATTTGGGAGGTGGAAGTCTGGCGAACTTGCCGGCCTCAACCCCGCAAGCTCCGCTCAACCCACTTGCTTCCCAGGCTCGACTTGCATTCTCCTGAGGCGAGCCAGGGAAGCGACTTCCAGGTTCCCAGCGGAGCGCCTTCTACGTAAAAAATGGCGTAAGATATGTTAAAAACAGCCGTGATTTGTGCAAATTATGCAAATTGCAGCCCTTTTAACATATCTTAGGCCATTTTCTACGTAAAAAGCACTCCACCAGGAACCCGGAAGTCCAATGAGGGGCTTGGCCAGCGTTTGCTTTCGGCCCAGCTTGGCGGCTGCAGTGGCAGTGCTCGCCGAGCGCCCAGCGAGTCGTGGTAGGAGGATCGCCCACCACTACTGGGGCACAGGTAGGTAGATACAGGAGCAGACACTCATTCAGATAACGTGGCCCCAAGCTGTTTAGGATGTTTGTGCTGTAAATCAGAAATTGTGATCTACAGCACAAACTGCTGTAAATCAGAAATTGTGATCTGGTTGTAATCCGCCCAGAGAACATCAGTTATTGGGTGGATTAGAAATGAACTATAAATAAATAAAATAAATACAAGTAAATAAATCTGTCCTCATCCTTTCCCCACTCCAGTGGGGCTACACACACATCCTATCCACGGCCTCTGGCAGCAGGTATTTTCCCATCACCTGCTCCCTGATCCTTTTATGCGGAGATGTCAGGAATAGAACCAGAGTCCTCTAGCATGTTCTTATTCATCCAGGCATTTTAAATGGGTTTTATTGCCTCTGCCTACAGTTTTATGGGGTTTTTTTTGCTGCATCTTGGTTTTGTGTTTGATGATTTGTTGTTTCTATTGTATTGCATTTTTTATTGCCGTACATTGCCCTGGAATCCATTGGGAGGAATGGTGGTCTAGAATTTGTTAAAAAATAAATCAAGTATGATAGGATGGAAGGCCTGGGAAGAAATGCCTCAGTGGGCAGCACTCAGACTAAAGTGGGGAGGGAGAGAGAGGTGTAGTGAGCCTTATGTGGGAGTGGCCAGGTGATGAAAAGTAATGAGTCGTTTGTGTGGAAACGGGAGATGCTGCTGCAGCATTAATTCTACTTTGATCATGTGAGTTATTTATGTTGTTGATATACTGGGTTCTTTTCGTATTCCTTGTTCACTCAAACTGTCCTGTTGTTTGTTAAACACACACACACACACACCTTATTCCTATTTTTGAGAAAAGTCCAGGAGTGTACTGTTTTCTAGACAGAAACCCGGTAGGTTTTGAGCACACACACACACACACACACACACACCAGAAAATATTTAATTTTACAGAAGGCTATGACCATGTATAATGGCAAGCAGGCCTTTCTGGCTCTTCGGCAATTACTGAAAAGGCCAACAAAGGCAGAGCCTCCATGATCACCGGTCCGCCCAGTCACCCTTTCCCCTTCCACTTCTGTTGCAGAAGCTCTGGTTCTGTTGAGGGGCTTTATTCCCCTGCCTTTGGCCTGTGGTGGAAAGATACTTCTCTTTCAGAAAGTCCATTCCCAAGCAGCAGGGACTACAATTCCCATCATCCTCTTTGCTACCCTCCATTCCCTCTTCCCTTGTTCCTGGGAGCGCAGTCACAACATTCTGAGTTGGCTTCGATTCTCAGGCAGGCTGTGCGGAAGCAGGGCCCATTGGGGCAGAGGAAGAAGTCCTGGACAGCACCAGAAAAAAGAGGTGCTGGATACAGCAGGTGCCAGAACTGGAGGGAGCTCTTGTCTGTGGGATGTATTAAACTAACAGGAATTTTAAGAACTGAACATTCGGTTGAATGGACAGAGGATAGTGTCAGGAGTTCCTGCAATGATCCATGCAGAGAAACCTTATTCCATCGGTCCATCCTGCGCTACTTGGAGAAGCCAGGCTTTCTTTGGCTTGTAATTTAATTGCAATTCATCATATGCTGCTGCACCTTACTATTCCTTGTATTGTTTGTATTGTTATTATAGTTGGAATAAAGTTGTGCAGAAGCATCAATCAGGGTCAGGTTATTAAATATCCCAAACTATGAACATGCCCCGGAGCACCATTAAATCCATTCTAACAAAATGGAAAGAATATGGTTCAACCGCGACTCTGCCTGCAGAAGACTGCCCACCAAAACTCAGTGACTGGGTAAGGAGGGCATTAGTCCAAGAAGCAACCAAGAGGCCAATGGTAACTCTGAAGGAGCTGGAGAGATCCACAGCTGAGATGGGAGAAACTGTCCATGGGACAACTATCACCTGGATGCTCCACTACGTTGGGTTTTATGGCAGAGTGGCGAGAAGAAAGCCACTGCTGAAACAAACCCATATCAAGGTCCATTTGGAGTTCACAAAAAGGCATGTGGGAGACACAGCAAACATGCGGGGAAAGGTTCTCTGGTCTGATGAGACCAAAACTGAACTTTTTGGCCTTGCCACAAAATGCTATGTGTGGCGCAAAGCCAACTGTGCTCATTGCCCTGAGAACACCATCCCCACAGTGAAGCATGGTAGTGGCAGCATCATGTTGTGGGGATACTTTTATTTGGCAGGGATTGGGAAACTGGTCAGGATTGAGGGCAAGATGGATGGAGCCAAATAGAGGGCAATTCTAAAGGAAAACCTGTTTCAGTCTGCAAGGGGACTGGGACTGGGGCGGAGGTTCATCTTCCAGCAGGACAATGACCCTAAACACACAGCCAAAGTAACACTGGAGTGGTTTAAAAACAAGAACCAGAAAGTCTTAGAATGGCCCAATCAATGCCCAGACCTCAATCCAATTGAGAATCTGTGGCAAAACTTGAAAGCTGCTGTTCACCAATGGTCCCCATCGAACCTGACAGAGCTGGAGCAATTTGGCCAGGAAGAATGGGCAAACACTGCAGGATCCAGATGCACAATGCTGATAGAGACTTACCCAAGAAGACTCGCAGCTGTACTTGCTGCCAAAGGTGCTTCTACCAAGTATTGACTCAGGGGTGAATACTTATGCAACCAACAAGTGCCAATTTGTTTTTGTTTATTTAACTTTTGTGCCACAATAAAAATATTTTGCACCTTCACAGTGTTGAGTATCTTGTGTACATCAAGTGCTGATAATGCCAATTACATCCATTTCAATTCCAGGTTGTAACTCAACAAAATGTGGAAAAGTCAAAGGGGTGTGAATACTTCTGCAAGGCGCTGTAAAGGCAGAGATTGGGGAAGTTAGAATTTTCCAGATTGCTAGAGATGGAGTGAAGGTTGGCTCTCCCTTTTCATGATTCAATCTTTAAACCGGACTTGGATGGGACAGCCCTCAAAATAGAGAACTGTCCTCTAGTAAGACACATGGCCACTCTACTTGGAGATAAAGGCTCACTGATTAAAATGGACTAACATCTGAGTAAATACACAAAAGATTGCATTGTGCAGCATTTTTTCAGAGCCAGAAAACTTTTATCAGTTAACTTCATTCAGCTACCGCAATTTGATTCTTTTGTTGCACATTAAACAGAGTATGGTTTCTATCGTGGTATTATTCTCTCAGTTTTGCATATGGAATGTGATAACAACAACATTTCGTATGGGGAAGAGCTTTCTGAGCTGTAACTGAAATAGATTGCTCTGTGTGGGTTGTGTATTGTGGTTCATATTTACCCATCTGTTGGCTCTGTTCAGAATGGAAGGCTTGTAAAAGTGTCAGGATAACAAGTGTGGCTTCTCAATCTCCATTCTCATATACTTCCTTTCTCCTATTTTCATACTTTCAAAAAAAAAAAATTTAAAAAATGACACAGTAAATTCTATTTTATTCAATCATGTTTAAAAGTGGGCAGCAGGTTTAAATGTACAAATTAGGCAGATTCATATGACCCCCCCCCTCATCCTAATTAAATTGTTGGTTGTTAAAAAAAAAAAAGTTCAGAAGGGAGAATTTAAGGTGTATTTCTTTTATTATGTACATTAGCATTGGCACGAGATATGGCAGATCAGAAATACTATCAGAAGTATTAAAATAATTCCAGCAGAGCAATCCTATGGCCCCAGGGCAACATCTAAAGGGACATAGGATTATTTGGAGACCCCACTCCAAGTTCAGAAAAGAAAACAGCTCCAACCTCGGAGCTGGGGCTCCGCACTTGGAGTGCTCTCCAGCCCTGCAGCCCACGTGGAAAGAACCACGCGGGCTGCATCTCCAAGATCGTAAGAGCAACCTTGGAGATGGGGTGAGGAGGGCGTTCCAGGAGCGGCGAGGGGAGGAGACCAGGGTTGCCAAAGACGACATGTCCTGGCGGCACCGCCCAGCCTCCTTCCCTCCCCGTCTGAAGCACCTCTTTCCCTCCCTGTCCGAAATCGGCCATCTAGCTGAGTTTCGGGGCAGGAGGAGCACAGAGGTGAACTTCGCATCCGTGCTCCTCCCGCTCTCCGTAGGATGCCCGTACTCCTCTGATTTCATAGACTTATCGGCACCCCCACTGGATCGCACCCTACGTATTATTCTTGTTGCTCTGATTTTAATGTTTTTAACAGTACCTGAAATGGAGAGAGAAAAGGAAGTGGGATGGTTAGGCCAGACCCAGTGTGATGCCTGCCGAGATGATCCCACCCCATTTTGAACACTGTTTTTTAATCATTTTCATGGGGACTGCAGCGCATGGAGAGGGGCCGACAGCCCCACTCTACACTGAAGGCCTACGCCAGGGGTGGGCAACACACGGCCAGCGGGCTACATGCAGCCTGGCCCTGCTGCCCAGCAACATGCCCCCTCGAAAATTATTTTATTTTTTAGAAACAAAATTGTGCTCTGTAGTGGCTTTGAAGCACTTCGAAGGGTCAAATTTAGCCTGATAGCAAGCTAAATTTAGCCCTTTTAGCACTACTGAGTGCTAAAGAAATTTCAGCAGCAAACCGGTGATTTTTTATTTTTATTTTCTTTTTTATTGCCCTCTCCCCATGTGGCCCACAGACCTGACCCAGTTGCCCACCCCTGGCCTATGCTTTCCCCAAAACGGAGCAGGCCTGGGCTCCTAGCTAGGCCAAAACACACCCAGCCCCACAGCCACTGACAAAGAAGGCCGTGCTGCAAGCCACACAATCCAGGCTGGCCATTAAAGGCTCCCCGCCACTGCTGTGTGCCATCCCAGGGGGACTTCCCTGCCCATGGCAGGTGTTGCCAGCTAGACAAAACCCAGAACGGAGTTGGCAGCCTTGCAGCGGCTTCCCCAGCAGAACCTGGATGAACACAGTTAATCTGCTGCATCATCATGGCCCACTCCTTGACCAGGCCCTCGCATGCACTTCAAGCCATGGCTCCCAGGCCCCGAGGTGCTCATGGCAGCTGTCTTCCAATGCCACCGAGGAAGGGGCCCATGCAAGGGGAGCCCTGTCTGAAAGATGCCTGCACTCCACCCCGGCACTCCATCACCATGATGCCGGCCCTGCCTCCCTCTGAGTCTAGGCCATCTGCAAATATGCCCCATCCCCGGGATGTTTCAGGCTTGGTAGGGGAACCATGTTGTGTACACTTTTTCTGATCTTTTTTTTCTTTTTACAACCCCCCCCCCTTCAAACTAATGGAGACACAGGACAACCCAAACTTCACAATGCAAAAATGAGAAATTGAGAGAAACCAAAACTGACAGATTCGTCCATCTCTAGGCAACATTGACACCAGGAACCTTCTCTGAAAAGCATTCCTTGCCAACCAAAACAGCGAACCATATCAATATGAAACAAATAACTGGTGTGGTAATAAAAGCAACGTATCCTTCCTTGCCAATAACTGTCCACAATGTCAATTTGGTCTGCTCTGATGTAATTTCTGGTCTCCACAGTAGATGGCAGCCCTCCTTCCCTATTTGTGATGTAGCTCACTCACACAGTCATTTTTCTGTACGGAAATTAGATGCATTTTGCCATCTTATAGGCAATGCAAACTGCAGTCTGGTTCAGTGCCAGATGTTACTGCCAGTGGCCCTCACATGGTGGAGGAGGGGAAGATGCTTCCCTTCCATCTCTTCTCTTCTGCCACTTCTCTTCACTGTAAAAAGTCACTGCTTTCCCCATGCTGACTGGGGAATGCTGGGAGTTGTAGGACTTCATTCTTTTCCTGTCTAAACACGCATAGGATTGCGTTCTCAGTCTGCTGTCCGGGTGCTAACGGTTGATGGGCCACTTCAAGGCATCTGCTCTTCTTGCTTATGCTTCTTTATCTTTAAACCAGACTTGGGGCTTCCCTACATGAGACATTTATTGTGCGCTCATGTCTTGATCCCTCACTCACGGAACTTTGCAGGTCCTCTACACAACGTCGTCATCCTCCAGGGCCTCTCCCATGTTTTCCAGCCATTTTCGCAGCTTTTTTTAGAGTGAGGAAAGTGCAGTATTTTCTTGGATGCTGCCATGATTTGCTATCAGAAGCCTCGTGTATATTCACATTTTCGCTCTATACCACAGCACCACCTTGTGGTTGTGTCATGGAACATATAGGAACATGTGGAAAGGCAGAGAAGGGAAAACCCCAGGAAAAAGCCCTTGTGTAAAGGACGCATTCTTCCTCCTGCAAAGAAGGTAGAAGAAGAAGCCTCAGTAAAGTGCCAGGCTAAACACCTCATGCCCTTGGACTGGACAGCCCTTCTAATAGAGGACACCTTAAGTTGTCCTCTGTAAAGTAGGAACACTTGGCCACTCCTTCAGTGTTGAAACCAAGCCGTAGAACTGTGCCTTCATCTCTGGTTCCAATCAAGTTCTGCCAATATTTTGCACTTAATCCAGGTTGGTTCTTCACTGCAGTCAATGAAGGATCGGGGATAGTCCTTCTCCTCCTAAAGCTGGGATGGGCAACTTGTGGCCCTCCCAATGTTCCTCACCATTCCTCACCATTGACTAGGCTGGCTAGGGCTGATGGGAGTTGAAAATTTGAAATACTACAACAAATGGTGGGCCACAAATTGTCCACCTCCGTCATATATTCTCTACTCTTGAATTAGTTTTCAGGAGATCGGAAGGAGGCAAAACTGCCAACAGTCGGACATTAACGTTAAAGGGAAAAAATGGAACTACAGTAGGTAGTTGCTCTCAGAAATCCACATAAAAATGGTAAACATGGGTTAGTTTTAGTGAACAGCTTGAACTGTATTATTGTAAGCACTTTCCTGGAATAAAATCCATTGCTAATATGTTTATACTTCAAAAATAAAGTAGCTTTTTTTAAAAGACACTCATTCTAGGCCACCTTTCTCTTGCTTGTGCATGCGCGCGCGTGTACACACACACACCTAGGCACCCCAGAAATCACTATGATCTATATGAGGAGCAGAAGCAACATTTGCAAAATAAACATGGTAAGCACCAGAGCCAGAAAGAACAAACAGCCTCTGCTTATTTGAACTCTTCTGCACAAGTAGAAGCCACTAGGTGTCAGTGTAAGACAGAAAATGCAGAGTCTGTATCTGACTGTTGTAACTTCTCTGGACTCCTGGAAACAGAAATGATTATGGATGGATTATTAAGGCTATGAACTGGGCTTTCAGTCAAATGTGGGGGAGTAGATTTAAATATGCACATTTAAAAATGCATCTTAAAGAACAATAACTTTCAGTTCGACTGCAAACAAAGCTATAAAGAAAACGTCTCATTCTATATCTACAGTGTCATTGGTTACGGTGGATTTCCTTGTCTAATCTCACTCAAGCAGTGAGTACATGGTGTAACTGAAGGCTGATATGGATGTGACATGAAGATAAAAGCTGGGCGAGAACAGTCAACTTTACTGAGCGTACTACCCAGTGCATAATGTTCAGGCATTTCTTACCCAGTGGCCTTATATGCATGATGACCATGAATACAGGCCTGTGGCTTATGCTGGCTCAGCTTGTCTGAGCGTGGAAAGCTAAGCAGGGTCAGGCCTGGTTATTACTTGGATGGGAGACCCCCTCCTCTAGTTTCCTGCACTGAGCAGGGGGTTGGACTCGATAGCCTTGTAGGCTCCTTCCAACTCTATGATCTATGAAAACTATGAAATCCCTGTGGGATCTTGTAGGTAACTGGGAATGAGGCGGAAAAATTGCAGTACCAGTACAAAGGTCAGAAGGTTGGGTGGGACTTTACAGCCAGAGAGTATTATTATTACTATAATTTATATAGCACCATCAGTAGAGTGGGGAGGCAGAGCCATTCCCCCAGCCCCACTGAAAGATCTCCTCCATTAAGGTTCCCCGTCCTCAGCTGTCACCACCAGCAGCCATTCCAGCAGGCTGTGCTGAGAGCAGAAAGCAGGGCCATTCCAGCAGCCCTGAGGAAAGACCACTTGATTATTTTCCTCTTCCGTCCCCATCCCTTTTTCCTTTTGTGTCATGTCTCCTTAGATTGCAAGCCGGCGGGCAAGGCCTGTTTTGTTTTACTGATTGTATATAAGCCACTCCAGGAGCCTGCCTAAATAAGTAAATAAAAGATGGGGTTTTACAAAGTACAAGACTACAAAATCTATGAAAATTACGAAGTACAAAATCTATGGGGAGGAATTTTAAAAAATATTTTTAAAAAACATTTTAAATCTATAAAATTTACAAATTGGATGCGCTATTGGTGGTCATTTTGTTTGTTTTTGGAGCACATGACATCGCCTGCATATTGGTTGATTCAAAGTACAAGAGGCCAGCCCCTTGCCTTCAGGAAATTATCATCTACATTTTTCACATAGGGGATACATACAACAGAGAAAAGGGAGGGTATGGAATCAGGACTAAACAGGGAGAAAAACACATATTTATTTTCTGTGCACAGGAGTATGTGGTCTCTTAAAGCTGAATCAGTGCTTAAAGCTCTGTATACTTCCTTATTGGGGTGGGGTGGCGGTGGACAGACTGCCTGGATGTATGGCTTAATAAGTTGCAGAAGTAAACGCAGCGACATGCACCACTGCAGCTGAAATCTATACACAGCAGTTGAGACTGGTGTCTCCAATGTCAGTGGGGCAATGTATCCACTCCGGGTTTCAGTCTGAACTTTTAAGGAGCTATCCATGGTGCTGAATCTATTTAAAAGTTCAGGCTAAAACCTGGAGTGGATACACCACCCCACTGACATTGGAGACACCAGCCTCCACTGATGCACAGCACAGAAAACTCATCCTAGCCCTTGCTGCAAGATATGAGTGGTCCGTATTTGGTTCCCGCTGCTGTGGCCCCTATGAGGGAAAGAAGGCCTTTGTATGCTGCACAAGAGACAGGAGGAGAGTGCTGTGATAGCTCATCTGCCCCATATTTGCTCCAGGGCAAAAGAACCCTTTTCTGTGCCACAATGCATACAGGAGCTGTAAGGAAAGCACCCAAGACTAGCCCAAGACATTTTTCTTGCCTGAGGCAAAGAACAAAATGGTATCTTCCCCCATGCCCCCACTTCACATACAGAAGCCGATTAGATTGGCAGTCGGGTCATATTTCAACACTGGTGATGGGATAGCATCCTTCACTGCACCTGGAGGCTGTTTGTTTGTTTGTTTGTTTGTTTTTAGCGAGGGGGAAGACAGGTCATGTGGCATACGCAACTCTGTCCTCCAAAGGAGGGGAATGGCAGGGGGAACTCAGGATGAAAAGCTGGGGGGTGGCAATGCTGCCCCCCAACATATGCTGCCTGAGGCTATTGCCTCACTTTGCATCATGGTATGGCCAGCCCTTGGTGCATCAGCTCTGCAGCATCAAAGGAAGTTGTTATGCCAGCAATTGGGCACAAGTTGTGTATAGGTACTGGCACTCTATACACAACTAGGTGCTCCAAAGACAGTGCACTGAGCCATGCTAATACATACTCGCATTTCTCACATTTGCTCGAAAGTAGCTCCCATTGAAATCAGTGGGACAGCATAGGGCTGATTCACACATGCAAGTACATCCATTTCTGTGCCCTTGATTTCTGTACGCTTGATGACTAGCAGTTGAATGTGTGACTATTCGACACCATTGCAAAGCGTTGCATTTGAGGTTATATGTCCATTCTATCTGTGGGCCACAAGAGATGGTGTGATCACACATGCAAGTCATTACTTGCTATTGCAACCATCAGCAAGCAATATGCACAATCGTACTTCCAAGAAAATGGGGCGTCGAGAGCACATAATGCAGGCCCCATGCTGAAGCTAAGTAGGTATGAGCCAGGTCAGTGCTTGGATGGGTGACTGCCTGGGCTGCCCACATCTGTTCTCTTGCATTGAGCAGGGGGTGGCACTCGATGGTCCTATAAGCCCCTTCCAGCTCTACTTTCTATGATTCTATGATTATCCTGGCAGCATGGTTGCTGCTGGGGACCTGAACCCCATGGACGCTGCCATGGTTGGTAAAGCATCTGAGTGAAGTCCACACGGGTCAGGGGACAGGTCTTGTAACCACACAAGTGGAGCTTGCAGAAAAGAGCAGTGATGTTTTTTGTTGTTTTTTGAGGCTCAGGCTGTGACAGACAGCTGGAGTTCCGCCTCTCGCTCCCCAAGAGTGCAGAGCCAATCACAGCGCTCGGAATGTTGGCAAGGGGCAGAGAGCTGGTTAAGAGTCATTCTGGGTTGAGGGTGGAAAAGGGGAAACCTCTAGGGAGCGGCTCGGGATCAATAGTGCAGGCTAGAGGAGTTAATACCTCAGCCTGGAGGGGAAATATTGCAATGCTTAAAAGCTAAGCCAGCACCTGAATGCATCTTATGTTTCCATCTGTATGAATATCTACTTGTTTTGTTTTACTGGTGTTAACCCTTGGTGTGGGAGCGAGTGACTAAGGGAAGGAACACACACATCTTAGAACAGTGTTCTCCAACCTTGGGTCCCCCCCGTAGCTGGCTGGGGCATGCTGGGGGTTGTAGGCCAAAAACATCGGGGGACCCAAGGCTGAAGAACACTGGACTAGGGAGTAATCTCTGTGGCGAAAGAAGAAAGGTGGCCGCGAGGGAAATAACTGAATTCAGGTCATTACCCTAGTTGGCCCGAGGCTGTTGGGGCCAAAGGCTTGTGTGGGGAGAGGAGAGTGCCCCAGGCAACTGCTGGTGTGTCTCTCAGAGATTGAGAAGGAGAGCCTGAGTGAAAGAGGCTGAGAGTTTTCTGCCATGAGGCAGGCAGGATCCCTGAGGGAGAGACAGTGACCTGGGCATGGGGCCCGATAGCTCAGGCAAGGGAGCCATGTAAAACTAAAGAGTAAGGTAGCTAAAGCACCCAACAAACACGCTGCTGAGGGCTTCTACGAGAGTGTCACACCAGGGACGGGTGTGTCACAGTATAAAGCGGTGGCAGCGGTATAATAAAATAGGTTGTGGCGGTGTCGCCACCCAGACTAATGCATGTGGGCACCGCTTCATACAAGCAGCTAACCCTGTGGTGCCACGTGCACCCCATCCAGATCGCCGAGAGCGATGCCACCGAGGTAATGGATGAATCAGGCCTGGCTGCCAGTGATCTCCAAGCGTTCGCTGACAGATATCAGCATCATGAACATGCTTAGACAATGTCCTCTCACACAGTGATCCTCAGTTCTCTGAGCACAAATTATATCCAGTTCAAGGAGCACTGGAAGGCTAAAGGTTGGCATACAATGCAAGCACCTGCAAACTATTTGCTTTCAATTAAATCTTGAAAGGTCAGAGTGGTACAGCTTGGCATCAGATGAGTACATGAGGAAAAGCTAATAAAAATGTTCTGCAGCAAACTAATAAGAGACTGCTTGAGTACCTGTGAGGGGATGACAGTTCCATTCCATCAGCTTCTTTACTCCACACATCATATGTCAATTAGGATTCTAATCATACGTCCGGGTCCTTTTATTTACTCTCAGCCTGCTGAGACATCTCTAATTAACAAGTAAGTGAAACTTCACTTTACAACTCCTACACAATTTAGTAATTCTTAAAGCCTTTTGCACTTGCAGATCGCAAGCGAGTCAAGCGAAGATATAAACGGCAATGCATTGAAAAGATGCTATCAGAATGGGGGGGGGGATTCCTCACATAGTTTATATAAACAACTAGTCGTTTTTTAGAAGGTAAATCTGAACCTTTTAAACAGGAATATCTGGTCTGCTGTGTGAAGGAGAGGTGGTGGAGGCGGCAACAAGGACTGTTTATCTTGCTCATGTCTTTCCCTCTCTTGCTCAGTGGAGCCATTTGACCTCTAAGGGGCTGGGATCAGCATCTGGGCATTCTCAGGCAGTTGCCAGGATCCCCGCTGGGTTCACTGCTAATGCTAGCCCTGGGGGCCCTGCACCAGGCAGCATTTGCAAGCTGCCCACCATTTTAATTACCTACCATACCTCACACAGACACACACACCCAGCATAGTTTCACACTGGATCATGGTGGGAGGTTAAAATGGCAGCCCCAGAATATTGTGGGTAAGGCAGCTCACAGCCTCCTCACACAGCTGGGGGGGATGTGACACTTGTGAATCACATCAAGAGAGGACATGCATCACCAAAAAGAGAGGACAAGAGGACACTGATTTGCATAAATTTTGCATATCCTAATTTATATGTATAGATGCAAAAATTTCCAAAGAATTATTATAATTTAAATAAAAATACAGTAATATCTCATCATACTATGAGATGAGACTGTAACCAGATGACCCGCCACGTGCCTCGCTCAGCCTGCTGTTCAGGTGCTGTTGATGGGCAGCTTCAAGGCCCAGCTCTTCCTTCTGAGGGTTCATTATCTGATTGTATCTTTATACCAGATTTGAACAGGACAGCCCTTCAGATAGAAGATGCCTTCAAAATATAGGTCAGTCCGTCCTCTGGCAGCTCTTCAAATAAAGGACTGTCCTCTGCAAAAGAGGACACCTGGCCACGCTAGCACTGCTTCTTTGCACAGCAGGTAATCCCACAGTGTGGCACACTGATATAGGAGGTGGCCCACAAGAGGGAACTTTGCCTGATGCGCACTTTCAGCACACATGATGGTGTACAGCAGTGTTCTCCAACCTTGGGTCCCCAGATGTTTTTGGCCTACAACTCCCAGCATGCCCCAGCCAGCTACCCAAGGTTGGAGAACACTGCTGTACAGGCAGCAATACATTTGTACAGGACAAAATTTTATCTTGTGCCGATAGGGGTCTATCACTTTGGTTAAGGTTGCAGCATTAAGTCGTCGGATAACAAGGCACCTAAAATTACAAAACAAAACCACATCATACAAAATACATTAAGGGTGCAACCCTATGCAAGTTTAGACAGAAAAAAGGCCTACAACTCCCAGCACCTAACATAATAACAAAAGATCTATAATATGCAGCAGTAATGGCAACCCAAAGGCTGATAATCCAAAAATGTTTTTGAAAAGATCAGTTACATTAGAGAGGAACAGCTCCACACCCCACCAGGGAAGTCAACATGGCTGTGTTCGGGTGTTTGTTTGTTTGTTTGTTTGTGTGTTACATTTATAACCCGCCTTTCCTCCAAGGAGCCCAAGGAGGCATACACATAATCCTCCTCCTCTCCATCGTATCCTTACAACAACCCTCTGAGGTAGGTTAGGCTGAGAGTCAATGACCGGCCCAAAGTCACCCGGTGAACCTCATGGCCGAGTGGGGAACTGAACCTGGGTCTCCCGGATCCCAGTCCAGCACTCTAACCACTACATCACACTGGCTCTCCAGTTCAATATTCAATATACACACTGGATGGGGTGGTAGAGGGGGCAGCATCAACATGGCAGGTTCTACCACTCCTCCTCTGTTTGTTGAACACCCCCATGTGTGTATAGTCTACCACCACAACCCTAACCCATATGTTCATTGAATGCACATATTGAACTTTTGAGCCGCACTAGACTGACCACAGCAAAGCCCCTTCCCCTTGCCACAGATTTCTTCACTTTGTGTGGCACTGGCATGTGAAGCAAGGCCTGGCCTATACACTGTACACAGGGAAAGGACCCCAGTAGAGCAAGATGGTCTCTCAGATATGTGACTACCAGAAAATGGTGGGCTTTAAACATAACTACCTTGATTATGCCCATAAGCTAACTGGTAGCCAGTGCAGTTATTATAAGAGAGGTTGGATTTGTTCCTGACCTCCTGACCTCCACCAGGAAGGGGCAGCAGTATTCTGCCCTAGTTGAAACTTCCATGTCTTCTTCAAGAGCAGCCCTACCCATCGTGCACTTATAGTAGTCAATCCTGGAGGTTATAAAAGCATGGGTCCATGTGGCAAGGTCTCTCTTCTCCAGAAATGGTGCAGATTAAGTTGATAGAGTTGGTTTCTACCACCAGCACATGTCTATCCAAGAGCAGCATGGAGTCCAACAGCATTCCAGGGCAACTAACCTGATCTGATGGGGTGACTGCCACCGTCAATCACAGGCAGAACCATCCCATCCAGACGATTGGGATAACCGACCAGCATCACTTCCATGTTGTCTGCATTTGGTTTTGCTTATTTTATTATTTATTTATTTTTATCCCACCCTGTAAGGAGGTGGACATGGTTTTTCCCCTTGCCTATTTTATCCTCACAACAACCCTATGGGGGTATCTAGGCTGTGAGAGCATGATTGGCGCAAGGTCACCTAATGACATGAGACTGGAATCTGGATCTCCCCAGTCTTAATCTAACCACTATAACACCAGTGATGTAATGGTAAGTTTTTACATGCAAGAGCTCACTGTGATGCCCCCCCCCCCTGTAGCTATGCTCCCAAGGAAATAGTTAACCGGTATCTACCTATAAACACACACATGCACATATGCTACTTTTCTGTTATGGATAAAATTCCATCATAAAACAAAGGCATCCAAAACAAACAAACCACTAATAAAAGCTCACAATTAAGTTTATGGGGCATGACTGTAATCCTATTCATGGGAGTAAGTGCCACTGAACTTCTGCTTCCTTCTGACTGCAGTTTCAACTTGTAAAACTGAGCTTTAACAAAAGATCATCAGACAATCGGAATGCAAACTTTTTTAGCATGTAATTAGAAATGCAAACATTCTTGCAAAGAAGCATTACCATTTAAACTGCCACAGTGAAGTGGCAAGGAAAGGAAAGACTATCCAGTCTCTGCTTTGTCATTCGTCTCACTCTGACATTCCTAATGCTAAACAGCCACAAAAGCCACAATAGTAAAACTTGGAAGCCTTGTTATCACCGCATTCATTTGCTGGAGCAAGGAAGATCTATCAATTACCCTGCTGCTGTGACAGATGACGGCATCACTCCTGCTCTAAAAAAAATGTCCCGGAGCTACATCACTCTATGTTTCCCCTTGACTACACCACTGTAAAACTCAAGCCATTTTGATTTTCTAGTAAAATATAATTTGGCTAGAGCCTCCATGGGCATGCATAATTCTTGCATGGTTATTCGGATCCTGTCTTTAATAACTAAGATTTATGGGAAGCCCAGTTCATGGCAACAGGAAGCCTGACCTGGCCCCATGCATCAGCCAGAGAGGGAGCAGCTGCAGGGAGCTCACTTCATCCCTCCCTGCCGGAAGGAACACACAGCTCCAACTGCCAGTTCTTTAGGACTGCAGACCCTGGCCTCATCCATCGGCCAGAGAACCACGGGCCACTGGGAGGCTGGACCCCATGCTTTCCAGAAAGAACCTCATGGCAAGGGGGAGACCAACCTAGCCCCATACATTGGCCAGAGAAGAAACAACTGCAGGGAGCTTGTTTTGCCCTTCCCTGCCAGAAAGAACACTGATAAGAACTTTGAAACTAAGAACTGCTGCCTATATTTTGCTTTCCCCCCCCCCCCATCTTCCCAATCCCTTTTCCTTTTGTGTCATGTCTTTTAGATTGTAAACCTAAGGGTAGGGGCCATCTCATTATTAATCTTTGTAAGCCACTCTGGGAGCCCTTTTGGGCTGAAGATCTAGGGAAAAAATATTGTAACTAAATAAATAATAAAGTAAGATTTTGACGGTGGTTCCTGAGAATCATGAAATGACTTGAGTCGAAGGAATCCATGCAATTCCACAAAGCTATTATTTTGCTTCTTCGTTTCCTCTTGTTAATGCTTTTTTGTTGTCTCTTTTCTCTTCCCCCTAGTATATATTATTCTGATTATCTTGAACTAGAACAACATCACTGAAAATACAAATAAAACATTTCGGAAATATATTCCTTCATCACTTTCACTGACTAGCCTGAGTTCAGGATTCTGTGTTACCTTGGCAACGGCTGATGACATCAAACACACTGCAATATGGACAGGAAAGAAGAAATAATAAACAGAGATGGAAAATTACTAGCCAGCAACTTTTAAAGGATTTGCAGAGAGACAGGAAGAGAACAGATAAACAACTCCAAAACCAACCAATGTTTAAGAAATCAAGTAATTCATCAGAAAACATGCAGGAAAGAAACAGCTGAGCTGTGAAATGTTAGTTTGTCATCCAATTCCTTTATTTATTTATTTATTTATTTATGCTCAGTTTTGCACTGCCTGCTGCATCTAACTTCAGCACTTGCTGAGTCATAGGGTGGGCTTGCACTGGTATGGTAGTTGTTTGATAGCTTTAATACCAAACAATGACTTGCATATTTGAAACAGTCAATCACAGACCCTGTGATGTTTCCCATCCTTATGACCATGTGGAGGAGGTATTCCGGAAAAGTCCGCCCATAACTGTCAACTGCAAGCATGAAACCCCAATTCAGTTCAGTGGATGTTATAGTGATTGGAAGTCTACTGACTTTAAGGGTGCAATCCCATGCAAGCTTAGACAGAAAAAAAGGCCTACAACTCCCAGCATGCCCCAGCCAGCACAGCTGGCTGGGGCATGCTGGGAGTTGTGGGCCTTTTTTCTGTCTAAACTTGCATGGGATTGCACTTTAAGTTGCATTGCCTTTCCTTTCAAAAGAATTCTGGGTTGTTAACTTCGAATCAAGGAGTCGTCTTTAAAATCTGGCTTCCACAAATGAAAAATGGAATGGGCAAACTGTCTCCGAATGGTACCACTTCATATAACATCACCAACAAAACATATCAAACAAACAGAAACTGACATACTAGGGAAATGGCTCCCAGACATTGATTTTATTTATTTATTGTCATTTTTTATACTGCTTTTCAGCCTAACAAAGGCCATGAAGTGCTTTACAGAACAAAACAAAAGGAAATCAAATAATCAATGACCAACAATTAGAACTAAGGCCTTAAATCAAAAGGAGCAGAGCTAAAAACTTCAGTCATATATTAAAAAAAACAGTAAAAGTCAAGCAAAATAAGTAAGTTTTCACTGCTTGCCTAAATACCATCACAGATGGGGCCACTCTCACCTCCTTTGGGAGGAAATTCCATAGCCGAGGTGCTGCCAGAGATATGGCCCTGTCTCCTATTCCCACCAACCGTACTCCTTTTGGTGTTGGGATATAACAGGGCCTCCGAAGACGATTTCAGCCTATAGGCAGGTTCATATGGAAGGAGGTGGTCTTTCAGATATCCTGGCCTTGAGACATTTAAGGCTTTATAGGTAATCACCAGCACCTTCATATGGGCCCAGAAACAAAAACAGAAGCTAGTGTAGTGGACGTAAGACCAGTATAACGTGGTCTGAAAAGCATCCACCAGAGAGCATTCCTTATCAGCTGCCGTTTCCAACGACTTTTCAAGGGCAGCCCCGTGTAGAGCACATTGCAGTAATCTAATTGGTGACACGATGAGAGGGGAAGGCACTTGTTGACAGAAACAACAAAAGAGAGAAAGGAGAATCTCAAGTGCCTATTAGAGAAGTTTATTGCATCTGACACATTTCAGAAAATCACTATTCCTTTGTCAGGGCCCAGGGCTGCTTAGCTTCTTTTAGACGTTTTGAAAAGAAAGACCTTTGAGTGTCTCTTCTACAAAGATATGTTCTGCCCTGTGCCAGTCATACACTCCAGAAACAGTTTTGTCATCACATTGGCTATTTGGGCAAACCAGACTAAATCTCTACAGAATTTTTTCAACTGTTGGCAAGTATGGACTGTAAAGGTTAACCTATCTGGATCACTGGCTTCAGCTCTTTAAATTTAATAGTTACAAATAAGGAAAACGATCCACCGCTAAGTGACTGGCTAATCCTTTATGGAACACACACTGTTCAGTCCAAGTGTACATTGTCTGCTGGCCAAAAGGCTGGAGGACCAGTGGCCAAATTAGAAAGGAACATAATGCTATATATTGTTAGATATTCTTAGTCAGTACAGCCCAATGGGGCGGTGAGGACAGCAAAGAAAAGCGTACACCATTATTCCCCATTTATGCCAAATGCAGCCACTGAGGATCTGGCCCTCCAAGTGTCATAGCTTTGGAATGCATTTCATTAAGAACAGAGAATAAACGGAGGCAGCTGAGATTCGGGATTCTGAGTAATAGCCAGATAAGCCATGATAATGCATGTGCCAAGTGCCCATGAACTTTGGCTAGGCTTCTGACACAGCAGCAGTAAATATTCCAGAGGTGACTTGACTGTGCTGAAGTCAGACTATGGGTCTAATTTCACAGTCAGTATTTGCAGGGATGAAGTCATTCTCTGTCCTTAAGTTTGTTTTCAACCAAGGACAGCCTGAAGGTTTTTTACTGCTTGGAGGGTTTTTTACTGCTATTTTAGACTGGTGCTGGCATAATGCTGCTTCACCTCCCAACCACAGTTAGCAGATATGAAGGATACAGCAGCCTCCTTATCACTTCCTCCTTCTCCACCCTCATGTGTGAATTCCCCTTTCCTTTCATTTTCAGAGCTATGGTTAGTTTAACAGCTGCCCTGGACTTTTCACTAACCATGGTTATCTCCAAACCATTAGCTAGCAACCATGTTTAGAAGTAGGTTTAGCTAACCATGGTTAGTGAAACCACCAATGTAGATGCTGTAATATTATTTTTTTTTACAAGATGTATATACCATTCTACATTCAATAAAAATTCCGAAGCATGAACAATAAGAAGAAGCACTGTAGGTGACAATACTGTGCTCCAAAAGTAATTTAGTACTAGGAACATGCTATCGTCCCCCAGACCAGAATGCTCAGGGTGATTTTGAGATTGAAAATGAAATCAGGGAGGTATCCAAATGAGAAAGTGTTGTAATAATGGGTGGCTTCAATCCACCCCATATTGACTGTATAAATGCATGTTCCAGTCACAACAAAGAGGTTAAATTTCTAGATGCCCTAAATGACTGTTCCCAGAACAACTGGCCATGGAACCAACCAGAGGGGAGGCAATCCTGGATTTTACTCCTAAGTGGTGCTGCCTAGGACCTAATGCGAGATGTAAGTGCTGTTGAACCAATTGAAAACAGTGACCACAGTGCTTTCAGATTTAATATATATTTAAGTGGAAAATTGCCAAGAAAGTCCAACACAGTCACATTTGATTTCAAAAGAGGAAACTTCTCTAAAATGAGGGAACTGGCAAAAAGACTGAAAACGGAAGTCAAAATGCTTGGAGGTTACTCAAAACCACAATAATAGAAGCACGGCTAGAATATATACAACAGGTTAGGAAAGGTAGCACCAGGTCTAAGAGGTCACCAGCATGGTTACCAAGCAGCATCAAGGAAATTATCAGAGAAAAGAAGACTTCCTCCAGAAAATGAAGGTCTTGTCCAAATGAAGAAAACAAAAGGGAACACACACTTGCACAAAGGAGATGCGAGTAGGCAATAACAGATGCAAAAAAAAAAAAAAAAAAAAAAAAAAGCGTTTTGAGGAGCATATCACTAACATCAAGGCCAACAATAAAGAATTATTTAAATATATCAGAAGCAGGAAACCAGCTAGGGAGGGAGTTGGACCATGGCATGGCAACAGAGGTGTACTAAAGGTGGTTAAGGAGGTTGCAGAGAAGCTAAATGAATTCTTTTCATCTGTCTTCACTGAACAAAAAAGAAATTATTGAACTTATCAACAAATTTGAAGCTAATAAATCACCAGGCCCAGATGGTATCCATCCTAGAGTTCTTAAAGAACTCAAATGTGAAATTCCTGATCTTTTAAGAAAAATATGTAATATGTCTCTAAAATCAGCCTTTGTACCAGAGGACTGGAGAATGACCCATTTTAAAAAGAGGATCCAGGGGAGATGAGGGAAATTACAAGACAATTAGCTTAACATCTGTTCTGGGTAAATTGGTTGAAAGCATTATTAAAGATAAAAGTAGTAGAAGGACAGGCCCTGCTGAAAAAGAATCAACATGGCTTCCACAAAGATAAGTCAAGTCACATCTCACTAACTTTTTGGAGTTCTTTGAGAATGTCAATAAATATGTGGACAGGGGTGAACCAGTAGGCATTGTTTACTTGGACTTCCAAAAGGCTTTTAACAAAGTCCCTCACCAAAGGCTCCTGAGCAAACTTAACAGTCATGGAATAAGAGGGGAGGTCCTCTTATGGATCAGTAACTGGTTAAAGAACAGAAAGCAGAGGGTAGGAATAAATGGTAAATTCTCCCAGTGGAGAGATGTAAACAGTTGGGTCCCACAAGAATCTGTATTGGGACCAATGCTTTTTCAACTTGTTCATAAATGATCTGGAATTAGGGGTGAGCAGTGAGGTAGCCAAGTTTTCTGATAACACCAAATTAGTAAGGGTGGTTAAAACAAAAAGGGACTGCAAAGAGCTTGAAAATGATCTCTCCAAACTGGGAGAATGGGCATCAAAATGGCAAATGTGGTTCAATGTAAGCAAGTGTAAGTGATGCACGTTGGGGCAAAAAATCCCAACTTCAAGTATGCTGATAGGATCTAATCTGAGCTAGCTAGTACTAGAGAACAAAATAAGGCTGGGCACGCCGCACGCCCCATTTCCTCCCCCTGCCCCCCCCTACCCACCTCATTTTTTCGAGCGGCGCATAGCGCCGCTCAAACAATCCCCTACCGCGTTCTGAGGTCCCGTCGCATCACTTCCGGGACCGGAAATGACGCAATGGGGCCTCTGCGCAGGCGCAGATCGGTCCCGTCGTGTCATTTCCAGTCCCGGAAGTGACACGACAGGACCAATCGAGCAGAGCGGGCGGTTCTCCGCCGGATCGGGCGGCTGGGGCGGCTCTCTGCGGAGCGCGCGAACCGCCCCGAAGAGAAGGTAAGGCCTCGCCGGGGCGTGAGCGGGGCCATGCTCGGCCTCGTTCTGCCCCAGCGGAGGCTCGATTTACAACTCTAGCCTAGGACTGACTATGAAAGAGATTTGGGGGGTGTGGCAGACAACTCGATGAAAATGCCGACCCAGTGTGTGGCTGCTGTGAAAAGGACAAATTCCAGGCCTAATTAGGAAAGGGATCAAAAACAAAACTGCCAATATCATATTGCCATTATACAAATCTATGGTGTGAACACACTTGGACCATACTGTGTACACTTTTGATCATCGCACCTAAAAAAAGGCTATCGTAGAGTTGGAAAAACTGCAGAAAAGGGCAACTGAATTGATCAAGGGACTGGAGCAACTCCCCTATGAGGAAAGGTTACAACATCTGGAGCTGCTTAGCTTAGAAAAGAGGCGAGTACACCACATGAATAGAGGTGTACGAAATTATGCATGGTGAGACATTTCTCTCCCCCTCTCATAATACTAGAACCTGGAGTCATCCCATGAACCTGATTGGTAGGAGACTCAGGACAGATAAAAGGAAGTACATCTTCATTCTTCACACAATGCATAGTTAAACTATGGAATTCACTACCACAATAGGGATGGTGGCCATCAATTTGGATGGCTTTAAGAGTTTAGACAAATTCATAGAGAAGGCTATCAATGGCTCCTAGTCCTGATGGCTATATGCTTCCTCCGGTATCAGAGGCAGTATGCCTATGTACATCAGTTGCTGGGGAACATGGGTGGGAGGGTGCCTTTACACTCATGTCCTGCTTGTGGGATCTCATGGGTAGCTAGTGGGCCCCTATGTGATCAGAATGCTGGACTAGATGGGCCTTGGTCTGATCCAGCATGGCTCCCACCATTTCAAATTTCCTGCAGTACCCTGATGTTGCATTGCTGCATTGAGAGCTTTGTGGGAAATTTAAAATGGTACTTATTTTATTTTCTATTTTCTATGTAACTGTTTATCCAGTTCTTGCCTAAAGAATTCACTTACATACATGTAGCCTTTACTCTTTAAATATAGGATAATATGAATAAGAGGGGACATAAAGAGGAGGGAATGAGGACCGGGGGGCAGGAAGGGGCTTACTGTTTGTATTGTATTGGAAAATGAAAAGAAATCTAGTAAACTGCTAAAAACAGAAGAAGAAAAGGGGGCCAAGGGAGCAAAGGCAGCCCTGCCCCCACAGGCATCAGCACCCATGGGCCTTCAGCAATGGCCCAATGGTGCTGAGTGCTGACGCCAGGCATGAATATGCATGCATTATCTCAGATGTACCACATTTTCTCAGACACAAAATGTAATGTCTAGGCTACCTGGGAAATTTGATATTCTTGTATGAAAAACACTGTCTAGCCATAGATGCACGTACGTTGACCATGCATTAGAAATGGGAAACAAGTGTAGGCTGATTACTAAAAAAAAAAAAGACAATGCAGGCGAACTCTTAAGGAGAGAGGGGACATGATGCATTCAAGCCTGCTGATTGGAAAGCATCCAAGACTGAGGTAGTGTCTGAGAGCAGTGATGCTCTGGATAAGGGCCAACAACTGAAGCTCAGTTCTGACAAGATTGGAGATGCCAATCATCTGACTGGTGAGCTGGTGTTCACCCTGTTCTGGATGGGGTTGCACTTCTAAAAAGGACCAACTTGTAGCTGAGGGGGGCTGATTGATCCATGTTTGTCACTGGATGCCCAACTGCCATCTGTGGCACAAAGCAGCTTTCACCAAATGGGATTTGTACACCAGCTATAATCCAGGCTCTGACAACCTCCAGACTAGACTACTGAGAAGCATTATATAGGGGGCTGCCCTTGAAGATTTCTCAGGCAATGCAGTTAGCTCAAAATACATCAGCTAGGCTGGTAACTGGGCCTGACGAAGTGGATCATTTTTAGTAGTATTTTATTGCATTTGATGCCTGTTTATTGATTGGAAGCTGGCCTGGCTTGTATGTATTAATGTATTAATTGAAGGGCAGCATGTAAATAAAATTAAAAAGGTAGTGGGTGTTTATTGATAGAGCAGAACATCTGGCATCATCACACATGCTGCCCGCTCTAGTGCAACTTGTCAGGATCAGTTTCCCCTCGAACAAAATGCAATCGAGAACTTTATCCATCACATCCAAGTTTATCCATCACATCTTAGTTATAACTCCACTGGAATACATCATTTAAATGGAAGTATTTTAAACCAGGCCTGCACAACATTGGATCTGTGGGCTGATTGATTATTTATTTATTTACTTACTTTATATACCACCCAAAAGAGGGGGGGTATTCATTCTTCTGTCATTGCTCTAACCCTGTGCAAGTGCAAAAGATCTGGTTTCAGTATTTGAAGGATATCTCGAGGGTGGTTACCGTAGTTTGTCTAGGTCAGCCTTGCCCAACCTGCCACCCTCCAGATGTGTGGGACTACAATTCCCACCATCCCCATACTGACTATGGATGATGGGAGTTGTGGTCTATTGTGTCTAGAGGGTGCTGGCTTGGGGAAGGCTGGCCTTGGTTGGTGGCAGTATGGTTTGAATGGATCCATGGCACATGTTGTTCATCTGAGTTTTGACAGATGTGTAGTGGTTGGACACAGGGCTAGGGGAAGGGGTCAGCCTCATCAGGTCCCTGCCAAGGCCCATGTCCCAGCAGGAGGCCCGCTGTGAACCCTCCTCATTATTGCTGCCTGTTCACCTGCCCTCTTGAAGTTGGCAAGCAGTGAAAGGAGCAAGGAGAAAGAGCAGCAAACTCCTGACATGTTGTCCTCTCTTTCTGGGGGCTGGTGTAGATGAGTGCAGAGGAAGAGGCAAACAAATAGGAGGTGGCATCAGTGGCGAGAAGCTGGGCATGCTCTGGTTTGGTAAGTGTAAACCAGACATGGATCGAAGCTATTATCTAACAGCCATCCTCACTTTCCATAGGTCCACACAGCCCACTGCCATGGAAGGCTTAGAGGACACCCTAGTCAAGAAGCTAGACGAGAACTTGATGGTCTCTCTTTTAAAAAGAACAGAGCCGCAACAGGTGACTCCACCGAGATATTATTAAGTCCACTGCAACCTAGCAACTCTCCACACACTCTCAGAACACAGCAGGAGCATAGCTGTATGGAGGTGCCTGTGAGAAAAGTGGACACTTGATGATGGTTGGAGCAGGATTCCAGCAGAAGGCTTCAACTGTATTACAGTCTCCTGTGCAGCAGCAGCAGCAGCAGCAGCAGCAGCAGCAGCAGCAGCAGCAGCAGCAGCAGCAGCACACCAGGAGAAAGCAGCAAGCTGGGGTGAGGAATCATAGAAAAATAGAGTTGGAAGGGGCCTACAAGGCCATCGAGTCCAACCCCCCCAAGAGTGATAATTCCATGAGCTCATCTGTGCACACACATGGAAGAAAGTTGTGTATATATAACTTAAAGCGGAAGGGCAAATAAATTTGTATCAGGCAGGCCTGGTATCCTATTGCTAGCCAGCTTTTACCCTGTGAAAACATTCCTGTATGGACAGTTATGTCTCCTTGCTTAGGAAAGGAACAATTCCACTTGTAAATCTTGCTTCTTGACAGACGGCTTTGGAAGGAATGTAAAGCAAGGCTGCCTAAGTGGTTTCACATGTGAGGGCACAGTATGTCTTCCACTGGTAGAAATGCTAAGATAGCGATTGACTTTTTAAAAAAACAGGGTTTCGGGTTACTGAGCAGACCAGTAGGTCACTGCTACCCTGCGCTGGCCAAACATGGTTTTTTCTAGGCTGGTCTAAGGTCTCGCATGTGCTGTAGCGGGCCTGTTGCACACACTGACTTTATTAACCCCAGAACTGCTGAACTCTCAATTAAGGGCAAGTCACCGAAGAATCTGCAATGAGCTCAACATTGTCCAGCCTGCATGAGTAATGTATTTATTTAGTCACGTAAGAGAAATCCATCTGTGTCAGCTGTGAAGTCACTATCTCTTTTCAGTTATGGCCACTTATAGTAAAAGATAATCTGCTCTTGTTTGTTTATTTACCAATTTGATTTGCACCCCACCTTAGCACCCAGGAAATGGTGCTCAAGTTGGCTAACCATCATAACTTAAAAAAAAAAACAGATAAAAAAATTGGTTAAAAACAATAATAATACATTAAAAGCATAGATAAAACACACAAAAATTACAGAACAAAAACAGCACCCAACCCAGCAGACCAGCTTACATGCTGAAGGCCTACTTCAAAAGAAACATCTTTGCCTGCTGGTGGAAGGACAGCAGAGAGGGAGCCAACCTAGCCTGCTTTGGCAGGGAGTTCCATAACCTGGGAGCAGCCACTGAGAAGGTCCTCTCTCGCGTCAACAACAAACGCACCAGAAGGCAGTGGTACTGAGAGAAGGGCCTCCACCGAAAATCCTAAAACCCAGTTAGGGTCATATGGGAGAAGGTGGTCCCAAGCTGCATAAGGCTTTAAAGGTCATAACCAGCACTTTGAATTGTACCCGGAAACAGACCGATAGCCAGTGAAGCTGTTGTAACAGGAGAGTTACATGTTCCCTCTAACCAACCCCAGTCAAGTGTCTGGCTGCAGCATTCTGGACCAGCTGAAGTTTCTGAACAGTTTTCAAAGGCAGCCCACATAGAACATGTTACAGTAGTCCAAACAGGATGTAACTAAGGCATGGGTGATTGTGGCCAGATCGGACATCTCTAGCATCAGACATGCTCTTATCTTCATATGCTTTGGGTTATGAAATATGCCTCAATCCCACAAGCCACATGGCTCATATTTGAGAAGTGAGGTGTGTGCAGGCATCATATTGCACATGTCACTGTACAAATTCCCCTTCCACAGCATATATATTCTGCGTATCTTGCAGCACAGTCATATGCATGTTTACTCAGAAGCAATCTCCAGTGTGTTCAATGGGGCTTACTCCCAGGTAACTGTATATCGGATTGTAGCCTTTGCAGCATTCCCGCACAAGATAGAGCTGTTGCACATACTGGAGGCTTCCCCCACCTATGCAAGTCAATGGCAAAACACCCACTGATTTCAATAGATCACCCAGAGAGCTACAGGACTATGGCTAGGATCAAAGCAGCTTGCATATGCACAGAAGGGTTCGTTGATTTCCCCTTCCAGCTGCAGCCCCTCAGTCATGCCACATCTGGAGGATCTCCCAGCCTTAGTTGATGGATCCCTTTAAAACACAAGAACACAATGTTCATGTCATTATAAAAAACAATGAAGAGATACATGACATTTTAAAAAGCCTTTTAAGAAATACATTGAAAAATAGAGAGAAATGATGCTCTTTGTCAGAAACTATAGAAATTGTCATGGCTACCCTTCTTCTAGGGCTAGAATGGCTTTCCTTTAACTGGTGCCCTCCAGATGTTTTGGACTTCAACTCCCATCAGCCCCAACCAGCCTGGCCAATGGTCAGGAATTCTGGGAGTTGAAGTCCAAAACATCTGGAGGGCACCAGGATGGGGAAAGCTGGGCTAGAATCTCTTCCCAACCCAAGCTCTTCTTGGGGTACAATCCTTATGGGAATAGACTGGGAGACTTGCTCATTTATACAAGTTATGAGAAAAGCTCTGACCAGTGTATTTGGGTTTTTTCATTGTAATATTTATATCCCAACTTGTGGGACAAAGCACTTTAAGGCAGCTTTCATCATAACCCCCCCCCCTCCAAACCACTCAGATGCATATTAAAAACATAAGTTCAGCACAATCAAATAAATAAAAAGCCATAGTAAGGACCAGAATACAGCCAGTAATGGAAAATAGTAATCTCCCTTAGTTTTCCGCCAGGAAGCTGTCAACAGAGAGAGAGAAGCAGAATACACAGTGGTGCAGTTACATCATTGTGGACTCTGAGCTTAATGCTCTTCTGGAAGCGGGGTGGCTCTTTAGCTGGCTCTTCAATGACTTCTGAATGTGGTCAACCCAACCCTGGTGCCCTCCAGCTAGTTCTGGACTTCTGCCCCAAAGTCTTACTCTGACAGCACCACTGAGAACACAGCTCCTGCAGGAGGAAGTTCTAGAGTTTAGAGCTTCATTACCACAGTGGAAAAGGCTCTATACTGAGTGATCCCCTACCCATGAATGGCAAAGGGACCCAAAGCAGGGTTTCCAAAGATCTTTAAAATGGGTAGGTTCATAAAGGAGCAGGCAATCCTTCAGGTAAACTATCCATGCATACCCGGTAACATCTATATATATATAAAAGAAGGTGTCCTGACTGACTGACTGACTGACTGACTCATCAACGCCCAGCTCAAATCGTTTAATCTAGGAATGTGAAATTTTGAAGGAACATTGCTTTTATGACATAGACCCCCACTAAAGAAGGATTCTTGGAAATTCCGTCCCTAAGGGGGTGAAAAAAGGGGGCAAAATCACCCCACTCTCATATCTCCTATGGGCAAAACAACAGGGAAGCAGTTATGCAAGTCGGCCTCACCTCATAATTGCTGCAGGAGCCAATAGGAGCAGTTATGCAAATAGCCCATAGGACACTTAGAATGTTCGTATAAATTCTTGCAGGGGCCAATAGGGGTGGGTATGCAAATCTCCCCTAGGCCATTTAGAAGGTTCTCTGAGGGGGTGAAAAGGGAGGGAAACTTTTTAAATGAGTGAATGACTGTTGTGGGGGGGGGGCGTCACATAGGCTCCATCACGTTTTGACGGATCTACCCCAGACTTGGCACGGTCACTCTTCATCACCTGTATTTTTCTTTAAGATCAGATATTTCTGTCAGAAAAGTTTTCTGCTGCCAGCACACAGCCTAAACGTTACACTTTGTCAGAGAATGACTGTTGTGTGGGGGGCGTCCCAAATCCTGTGGGTCCTGTGGCTGGGGCATGCTGGGAGCTGTAGGCCAGCAACATCTGGGGACCCAAGGTTGGAGAGCCCTGCATTGATCTATGGGCCAGGCAGGTATGCCAGTAGCATGCTAATGTTGCACACTGATGGATCAGCTCACGTGCAAAGTGCATTTAAACATAAGCCCTATTTGGCCATTATTGAACCCACTTACCCGAACATGCTATTGGGGAGCGGGGCTGGGCCATGTAGCCCTGTCCCAACACTGCAAATGGAGCATCGCCCCCTCCCATATACAGCATGGACATCCGCAAAGGGGAGGCCTGTGTGCTTATAGATGTATGCAGGTAGGCCTCCTCTTTTCAGGTGTCTGCACTGGATGCTTGTGGGTGGGCAGTGACCAGTGGTGCTGTGGTGCATTTTGAAGTGCAGGCGCTCATCCTGACAGTCCCCATAGCCACACCCGCAAGGAGAGGCCAAAAATGCAGGCAGCCGTGTCGATCCATATCAACAAACCCGATGTAGCAGTTTTCATCTCCACCAGGAGCAGGTCTTCTGTAAAACAAAAGCGTCTTAATTGCCTGTGGCTTACGCTGGCTCAGCTTGCCTGAGCATGGAAAGCTAAGCAGGGTCAGGCCTGGTTATTACTTGGATGGGAGACCCCTCCTCTAGTTTCCTGCATTGAGCAGGGGGTTGGACTTGATGGCCTTCCAACTCTATGATCTATGAAATCTATGAACTCTATGCCCATTCAGGACCATCCCACCCCAAAATGATTTGCATTACAGCAGGGAACAATATATTGTTGTTGCTGGGAGAATTCAGCTCCCCACGCCCCCGCCACTGCTCCAGCTACTGTGAGGATTGCAACTAAGTTCAGAGGGGACAGGGAAGCCTAAAGGAGGGGGTGGGCAGATGACGTCAGTATCCCTGCTGCTGATTAAAAAAGTATCAAGGTTGCGCGTCCCTGTAAGCCCTGGCGGCACTACAGCACTGGGTGTAATGTGGCGTGCGCAACGTCAGGGCTGGAGCTACGCAGCACAGCCCCGCCACCAGGGCCGGATTAAGGGCAGCTGATGCCCTCAGCACAGCCCAATAATGGTGCCCCCTCGGCCCTTCCATTGCTTAGCTGGCAAGACATTAAGTCTCAATAAGTGCTGGAGGTGAAATAAGACATTAAAAACTCAGTTTTCTTCAAGGCCGTCCCCCACAGCAGAACACACAACTATATTAAAATATAAACTGTTCCTTATTATATTTATTTAACACTAAATAGCAGCAAGCAATATAAGCCGATTACTTACTTATAGCTAGGGCAATGGAAAGAAATACAAATTTTCATCAGTTTTAAAAAGGGGGGAAATGAAAATGCAAAAATTTGTGGTACTTTGGTACTCTGTGGTGGCCCCCCTCCCCTTGGTGCCCTAAGCACGTGCTTATATTGCTGAATGGTTAATCCAGGGCTGCCCACCACTACCAAATCACACGTTTAGGTAAGTGGGTACAGTGACACCCAAACAGGGCTATTGTGTGCACGGAGTTCTTGGACGTTAGGGCATTCTCCGTGGCCAGCAACCTGAATAAAATGAAGCTGTACTGAAGAGAATCAGACAAGCAGAGTTTCCAGGTAAGAAGTCTAGGTGCACTGTGCAGAAGAATGAAGCTTTATTGAAGGACATTCTCATGGAAGAATGAGGGATGTAGAATGCAGTTCCAAACGAAGCATATTTGTACCCTTTCCAGTGGGCTTTCACTCAGTTTGAGCTCTACATTGCTCTACCCAGCATGTGCCAGCAACAGGAACGGCCTCGCAGGCATGTCTTTCTGCTTCAATAGATAAATGTGTCCCTTTCTTAGAAATACGGCATCTGTTACAGGAAGCTTCCTGTCCAAGTGGCTCACGTTTCGCAGAGTTGGGTGTGTGAGATGCAGAATTATCAGATGTCTTTGCAAATTCCCCATGACAGAGCATTAACTGAAAAGTTTCATTTCTGAAAACACTCAGAGCTGTAACAGCCCCATTTGGTGACTCGTCAAGGCTCAGGAAGCATAGCTAGTGGGTGGGGGGTGGGGAGAGGTTCATCCAGACTGTGGCTTCCCCGGTTCCCCATGTGGCACAGATCAGAGCACAAGAAATGGAGTACTACTTGCAATGAACGTTGTACAATTCAGCAGCAGCAGCAGCAGCAGTGGGGTTTTATGGCAGGAAGTGTCATGCTAGCACTACTGAGTTCAAACGGTTTTATTGCAGTTTTGCAACACTTGGGAGTCAGGAACGTTCATGCTGCTTTCAGGCATCGATTTCAGTGCTGCTTCAGTTGTCTGAAGGACATAGTCGTGAGCGAAGCCCAAATACAAGGTGATTTAAGAGCAGTGATTTGTTGGTTCTGTATTGCATCACTGTAAATTCTGAGCCCCATTTTCCCAGAGTGTAACAGACAAATAGCTCCTAAATTAGGTATCTCAGATTGTTCTGCTGTTCCAGGCATATGTAATGCCTGGTGTTGTCAGAGGTGTGGGACAATTTGGACCTGTGCAGGTTGAAACACAACCACACATCTGGATTCTGGGAAACAGTAGTGCTGAAACTGCTTTCCCAATTTTTAAAATGAGGAACATCTGGACACAGCCTGACAGACAAGCCAACCATGCCCATATATCTAACAGCCCAGTCCATCCTGGCATAAATCAGTGAATCTACAAAAAATATAACTTGGCTATCATACACTGAAGACTGAACCTATTATAAATTAAGCCAAAAATCACTATTTAAAAGGAAGTACATGCTGTAGCCTACAAACATACCGGTAATGCACAAAGTTCAAGAGGCTCTGCTTCACCAGGGGCCCCTGGTCACACTCACATGGGAGTCACTTATGGAAAAGCAGCTGCCATGTAGCTAAGGTAGTGCTTAAAGGGCCCCGCAATACTGGTTTGTATTGAAAATGGAGGTTGCAGGGAGGGTTGTGTTTCACTGGTGTATACAAAGTTTACAAACTAAATTTCATTGTTCCCTCTAACAGTGAACTCAGGTGGTCAGTGCCCACAGGACTGGAGCCAAAATGGGGCCACTGAGAAATAAAAGGGAGTTATCAGGATGCTGAAACCCCAAAGTTTATGAAAGCACAAAAATCTATTTAAAAACAACAACAAAAAACTTCCAAGGCAACCATTCCCAACCCCCAAATATCTCAATCAGGACTGAGCATCAGAAGCCATGGAATGCTGAGTGTCAGTTGGAAATGAAAAATGGGAAACCAAGCAGGGAGACTGAATTGACTTGCTCGAGCAGGGATGGGCAACTTGTGGACCTCCAGATGTTTTAGCCTATAATTCCCAGGGATGTTGAAGAGTCCTTGGTCCAAAATGGTGACTCACGAGTCACGAGTCACTCCCAAAGCTGACTCCACAAGTCCCTATTAAAATCAATGGGTTTTTTCCCCAACAAAATAAGGCTATTTCAGATGTGTGGCTTAAATAAATTCTAGGCACAAGTGTGCCTTTTTATTTCAAAACTCTGCAACTGATTTTGGTAAGAACAGACCAGGCAGACAAACCCAAAATAACCAGACAGGCAGAGGAGGCAGGGAACCCCAAAGCAGGCAGGCAGAGGCCTTTGTCTTGGACAATTCAAACTGTGGAACTGGTTAAGAAGAGACCAGGCAGGCAGAGGAGGCAGGGAACCCCAAACAGGCAGGCAGAGGCAGCCAAACCCAAAATGTCTGAAAGGTTGCATTTTAGGAAAATGATTTTAAAAAATAAACTTGCTGTACTTCCTAAAACCTATCCATGTTGCATTTGAGGGACACGATTTTGGAACACGAGTCCTTGGTCTCTAGTCCCGAGTCAAGTCTCGAGTCCCATTAAAAATATTGGGACTCGAGTCAGAGGGGGGACTCAATCCGACTCACGAGTCGAGTCCTGGAGTCTGAGTCCCCATCCCTGATAATTCCCATCAACCCTCACCACTGGCTATGCTGGCTAGGGCTGATGGGAGTTGTAGGCCAAAACATCTAGAGGGCCACAACTTACCCACCCCTGCCTTACAGAATCCACTCTCTCTTAGCTGCCAAACCACAATATGGGGATAACAACAGTGACCTACATTACAGAATTATTATAAAGATTACTGAGAAATCTGCACCTTTCTTGGGGAAGGAAGATCAAGCCACAGAGATCTGTACCTTCATCACCCCTCGTTCAGATCACTGAAACACGTTCAACGTGGGGCTGTCCTTGAAAAGTGGAAACTACAGCTACTGAAAAATAAGGCTGCTAGAAATTTGTCATGTATGCACTTCAGAGACAGTATAATGCCATTCCTGGACCAACCTCACTGGCTTCCTGTTTGCTTCCATGCATAATTTAAGGTGCTGATTTCGACCTACACAGCCCTAAATGGTTTGGGACCAGGATATCTGAAGGACTGCCTCCTTCCTTATGATGGGCACTTGGTCAACAGAGGGAGTGATTCATAGTTCTATTAAATAAAGGTGGTGTGTGTGTATGTGTGATACAGTATATATCCTCATAGTAGTATCCACAGTAACAGTATTATAATTCACCAATAAGAAGCAGATGAGAAAAATCTCATCTTTGGACCAGCCCTTATAAAAAGGTAGTCATATTTAATGTAAAAATGTAGGTTTAAATCCAAAGGAAATACGATTTAACCCTATGTAACATAGTGATTATGACTTTGGATCAAATTATAACTTTTTTAAAAAGCTGAATGAAGGAGATTATTGCCCTGGCAGCTGTCCTTTTGCATGCTCAGGAGATTCCATCTGGTTTATTTAATAAAATAATTTCCTCTAGTTCTTTTCCTGTAACCGGTTGAGAAGTTCAACCAGGAAGATTTGCATCTGTTCCAAATCCTGCATCTCGTTCCAAGCTCTCTCACTTTCTCTTAAAGAAGCAATCCCTCTTGCCCTGGTCAGATTGCTGCTTGAAACGTATGTCAAGGTTTTAGATCCTCGCTATCAGTATTTTCTCTTCGGCTACCACAATCCACAGTAGCTGATACAATCCCAATCTCAGTATGTTTGGCCACACCCCTTAACACAAGGGTGTCAAACTTCTTTCAGTCTGAGGGCCGTATTCAATTTCAGATACACTCTTGGGGAGCACATTCCAGTGGTGGAAAGGGCTAAAGTCAAAAGGGATGTGGCCAAACATACTGAAAAAATACCAGCATATTTTAGCTTAAATCTCTTACAGCCAGTAACCTTTTAGAATGGGAGGAAAATGTAGGAAACCACCAAATGCTTGACAATCAGGAGAAAGAGGTGGAACCAGAGGAAGTGGCATGGCCTTCTGGAGAACCCCTGGAGGGACAGTTTGGGATCCCAGGTGGGCCAAATTTGCCCTACGAGCCTGAGGTTCAACACCCCTGGCTTAATACTACAAACAATTCCCTTTGTATCTAGAAATAAGCTACTTACCCCAAATGAGATGATGATGATGATTACATTTATATTCCACCATCTTTCCTCTTGCAGGGAACCCAAAGTGGCTTACATGCTCCTCCTCCTTTCCATTTTATCCTCAGAACAACCCTGTGAGGTAGGTTAGGCTGAGAGTCATTGACTGCTCCAAAGTCACCCAGTGAGCTTCACGGCTGAGTGGGGACTAGAACCTGGATCTCCCGAGTCCCAGACCAACACTCTAATCACTACTCCATGCTGGCTCTCTTTATATTTAAATAATCTCAATCCCAGTTAACAGAGTGGGTTATTGATGGTGCATTTTTATAGTGTAGCCCTACCAAAGTAAAGTAAATTGTGCTGGTTTTAAGATGACTGATGTACATCCCTTTTTACAGCTGAGGGCAGTGCTGGCACGAGGTCTACAAGTCCTCCTGCACCCACAGATGTCAAATTTCCAGGGGGAACCGTGTACTGGATGGTCCAGGTGGCGTTCCTGTGTGGGTATGCATGCATGACTTATCCTCAGCCTCTGGAGAAAGCTACGTCGACTTCTTCTCTCATGGCCAGTGTGTTTAAACCCAGTTCTGCCCCAATCGTGTGGGGGCATCGAGGAGGACAGAGACAAGCAGGGGAGGCTGGTGACTCCTGAGTGAGTGGGGCTCCTTATCCATTGCAGCTTTCATTCTGAGCTTCATAGGAGCTGTCCGTGGTGCTCTATGGTGGTGAACCTATTTTGGGGATGGAGTACACCCTATGGATAACTCCTATAAAGCTCAAAATAAAAGCTGCAATGGATAAGGAGGCCCACTGACACAGGAGTCACCAGCCTCCCCTGGAGACAAGGAACACTTTACTCAATCCCAGAGGTCCAGAACCATGTTCCCCATCATGGGAAGGGCCTAGCTAGGGATGGGGAAGGAATTCCTTCAGTTCACACATTCACATGTAAACTTACCGTGTTTTGTACCATACAGTAAGTGCGTCTTATGGTCCGGTGCGTCTTATGGAGCGAAAAATACGGTATCTAATCTTGCGCTTTTGAACCACTCTATGAACCAAATGTCTCACTTTGCCAAATTCTGCAATGAACTTCTCCGATTAAAAAAATATATACAAAATGCACATATTAGAGGAAATAATGTTCAAATATGCATTATATTAGGAAAACCAAAAAAGAAAAAAAAAAAAAGAGGTTTATGTTAGGCAAAATGCATACCAAAATACATGTAGTAGGAGAAATATGCAGAAAAATGCTTATGAATTTTCATACAAATATATATATATATATTTAAAAAAATAATGTTCGGGATTAATTTGTACAGTACTTGTAGTTTGAGACAGACAGGTGTGCTCCTCCCTGTATTACATCCTCCCGTACCAACCTGCACGGTCATTGAGGTCATCAGATGGCATGCTCCTGGAGCTTCCTCATGGACCTTTGGCCCGATTGGAGACCACCAGCAGAAGAGCCTTCAGTCTCGCGGCCCCATTTCTGTGGAAATCCCTGCCTCTGGAAGTCAGGCAAGCTTCAACATTGTGCTGCCTTCGGTGCCTGCTGAAGACCTCCTTGTTCTCCATTGTGATGTTACCTTGTTTTCGGCGTATTGTTTTTGTTTCTTTTATCTGGTTTTATCTTTTTGTTGTTTATCGCTCCGGAATCCACTTAGATATGGAACAGTATACAAACACTGTGAATAAATAAATAATAAACAAGACAGCCTTTCAGGTAGCCTGGTCCCGAGGCGTATAGGGCTTTATAGGTCATAACCAGCACTTTGAATTGTACACAGAAACAGATTGGTAGCCAGTGGGCCTGTTGTAACAAGAGAGTCATGTGCTTCCTATAACCAGACCTAGTCAACAGTCTGGCTGCAGCATCCTGGACTAGCTGAAGTTTCTGAACAGTTGTCAAAGGCAGCCCCATGTAGAACGTGTTACAGTAGTCATCTCTCCTCCACCTCTTCCTCCTCCCAACTGCTACTTTCTCTCATTTGCATATCCGCCTCTCCCCCAACCCCTGGATCTTGTTTCCACTCTTCATCTCCCCTCCTCCAACCACTGCTTCCTCCTCTAAGTTGCCTCTGCTTCAGCCCCCCCCCATCTTATATCTCTTTCCTTCCCACACATCTGAATCAGGCACGAGCCGCACACATGCACAGTTATATTTTTAGCTGTTTAGAGGTGAAATCGACTCCTTTAGGAGTCCCCCCTAATCTTAGGAGATTTTTTAAAAACTTCACTAAACCTCAGGTTTCTCGCAAACAAGCAGGTACCTTCCTCTGGTTTCTTGGTGGCCCTTTATTGGCTACACACGGATGTTGCCATGGGGGAGTGAAGTGATTTAATTCAGTATTAGAAGGAATTATGCCATAGTACCATGTCTGGCTATAAATACACAGCAGGCAATAAGCCATGAAAGGAGTTTAAACAAAAGAAACTTTTTTTAAAAAAAAAGCTAAAGGGCACCCATCCAATTTTTCAAGACTGACAAAGATTTTCTGCAGGGAGTAGAAATAAATTATAAATTTATTAATTTAATTTATAGATCAATAATAATAATCACCTAAATAAGCAAATAAATTATGCTTGGGCACTGGAGATGGGGGCATATATCCTGATTTATTTATTTCTTATTACATTTATATCCCACTTTTTTTCCTCTCGCAAGGAACCCACAGTGACCTATGTGGCTGTCCTTCTCTCATTTTATCCTCACAACAATCCTGTGAATTAGGTCAGACTGGGAGTCAGTGACTGGCCCACAGTCACCCAGTGAGCTTCATGGCTGAGTGGGGACTAGAACCTGGATCTCCCAAGTCCCAGTCCAACACTCTCACCACTACACCACACCCACTGAGCAGAGGGGGCACATGGGTGAGGGATTCTGAACCCTCCCCCTGCACCCGTTTCCTGAAGCACTTTCTCTACTAGCTGCACTCATTTCCATGATCAGAACACAGCTGAGGGAGGAAAATGTGTTGGGGAACAGTGCAGCAGGAAAGTAAGCCACGGAAGAGCTAAGGGAGGGTTCTCCGAAATGAACAATATTTTCTGTTGTACATGCCTGGAGTTTTGCAGGAGGATGGGCAGTCAAGATTGACATAAACTAAGAGCTAAATGGTTAGAGTGCTGGACTGGGACTTGGGCGATCCGGGTTCTAGTCTCCACTCAGCCATGAAGCTCACTGGGTGACTCTCAGCCGAACCCCCCTACCCCACAGGGTTGTTGTGAGGATAAGATGGAGAGGAGGAGGAGGATTATATAAGCCACCTTGGGTTCCTTGCAGGAGGAAAAAAGGTTATAAACATAATAAGGGTGCAACAACAAACGAATAAAATTGCTTCTGCTGACATTGCCCAACACAGAGAAATCATCCTTTTGTCCTGGATGACTGCAGAGATCAGAAAAGAGCAGGAATAATGATGCAGCAATTCTCAACTGACTGAGCAACTTCTAGAACCTACGGTGATTGGTCCTAAATGTCAGAAAAGACTGGTTCCATGGATGAAAGATATATAGGGCAAGGACAACCACAAGATATACGTATCTTCCCAGCCCCAGCCCCCTCCTGCAATGAGTTGAACTGGGGGCTGCCTTTGAAAACCACCCAGAAATTTCAGTTAGTTCAGAATATGCCTGCAAGGTTCCCAAGTTTTATGCTGCTTCATATTTTATCGTTATTTTTATTGTTGCAGTTATTGAATTTTTAACTAAATTTAAATTACTTTATAAGACTCCCTGAGGACTTTTTTTGTCATAGAGCCGTCCCATAAATGCTGTAAATAAATAAATAAAACTGGAGGCCTTCAGTCCAGATTATTCTCTTGCAGTACACAGGGTGTAAATTTAGCTCTGATATGACTACAGTGAAGTTAGTATGCAACCAATGAATCATTTGCCCCAGTTTAGCTCTCAGTTTATGTCACTCCGAAATGACTGCCCACCGTCCTGCAAAACTTCAGGCATGTAGGATGGCAAAAGCAAGAGGCATTTCTCTCCTCATTTGAGAAACATTATACTTGCATTCAAACAGCTATTTTATGGGCACCTACTATGAAATAATAAATCATTTCCTCAAAGTAACATAAGCAAACCAAGTAAATCCTGCTCTTGCAATTCTGTAAATTGTGGCTAAATATCACACTAATCTCAAAGATGATTAATACTTATATCAGGAAGGGGTAACTTGTGGTCCTCCAGATATTGTTGAATTGCAACTCCCATCAGCCCTAGCCAGCATGACCAATGGTGAGGGATGATGGGCCTTAAATGATTGTGCTCCATGTATCACTGTCTAATGCCTGACATCAGCCCTGGTCTAGCTGTAGTCAAGGGCAACTGATATAACAATGATTACATGGGCCTTCTTGGTAGTGGCACCCACCCTTTGGAAAACTCTCCCTCATGCAGTTTGGGAGGCAGAAAATGCAGCATCTTTCAAATGCCTCCTTGTACTTGTTCACCCAGGCTTTCCCTGGCTCATAATTAAACTAATAATGCTGCTCCATTTTACTGCTCCTGTATTGCACTGTATAATTACTGAAATTGGACTTGTTTTTAAAATTATATTTTAAATGTGATTTTAATATTTATTTGTAAACCACTTAGAGATTTTATTATATTTAGCAGTATATAAATACTACAAATAAATACATAAATGGAGTGGTGGGCTCAGATATGGGTGTACATCAAAAGGTGTATTCAACCTCGTTTTCAGGGCTTCGATGAACATTGTGATGTAGAGGGATGGGGGTGTATCCAAGTTGAGCAATGCATGCAGAAGGCAGCTTAAGCATGTGGGTATATATTTATGAATAAGACCAACTGACTATGGAATTCGCTACCACAAGATGTAGTGATGGGTGACTTTAATAGGGGATTGGCCAAATTCATGAAGGATAAGGCTATCAAGGGCTACTAGTCCTGATGGCTATATGCTACCTCCAGTATCAGAGGCAGTATGCCTATACACCAGTTGCTGGGGAACAAGACCAGACGAGTGCGATTACTTGTGGGTTTCCCACAAGCAGCTGGTTGGCCACTGTGTGAACAGGATGCTGGACTAGATAGACCTTGGTCTGATCAAACACGGCTCTTCTGATCTTCTTATGAATTTTGAATAGTACTGTTCAAAAGGCAGGATATGTCTGATGGACTGCATAAAAATGGAATCCTAGTGTCATTATTATAACAACTTGAAGTGGGTTAGTTAAAAAATAAAAGCATTATGCGCAGCATACATGTCTAATTCCAATAATTCTCCTTGACTGATATTCTTCTTCTACAGTCAGAACAGAGAAACTCTCCCATTAAGCAAGGCCCATTACTTAAGCGATGTAAAGCATGTTTTACTGTCAAGTTAAATGTGTCACTAAGGTACCTCTAGAGAGGGCACATACAGGCGCTGTTAATTTCCATCACAGCTGTGGCCAAGAAACAGGCAGTCTGCGTCACTGGTGTTTACCATATCCAGTGTCCATCTGCTGTGGTGAAATGCAAGCCTGGGCTTTTTTAAAAAAAAGAACCCTGTCAGAGTAAGGATAGTCTTTCTCCGTGAGAAATGCTTCACATACTTTCCAGCATCATAAACTCCCCCTCCATCTATTTAAACCCCCAACATTCCCCTCTGGTTAATACTTGCTATAGGACAGTCTTAACTAAGTGGTTTTAATGCAAGGATAGGTGAGGAAGGCACAGTGAACAATATGCCTCCAGAAGAACACCAAGCGATCACGTCGGCCAAAAGGGCCATCAAAAAGATCCGAACAGCTAGTCTCGTCATCAGCTTGGCACGAGGTTGGCAGCAGTGGGCATCTGACCACAATACCAAGCAAGCCCAGGAGCCCAGTGGATGGGTGCCCAGTGAAGAGAAGCCACTAAGTGTTCCCTCAAGAGAGAGGATTTTTCCTAAGCAAACTACTCCATCCAAGAAAGACCAATCGACAGACGATGTCCTGTTTCCATCAGAAGGGCAGGTGCCAAAAGAGAGCAGAGAACATAGCCCCAGTGAATCTAACGAAGCCCTCCAGAAACTTAACATTAGAAGCAAAGAAGTGACCAAAACCATTGTAAGTAAAATCTATGAAAGAGGCAGCGGTGTTAGTCTCCTCAGTGACAAGTATGAAAAAGACAATGGGTGTACAGAGACAGACAAGAGTATCGAAGACCCCAGGGACATTGATAAACTCCTTCGTGCCAAAATGTCCCCTACAAGAAGGAGAAAGTGCTCTAACCTGGTATCGGAGCTGACTAAGGGGTGGAAACAGATTGAACAGGAGGATAAGGACCAGGGACTAGAACTACAGAATTATCGCAGTGACAGCTTGGATACTGAGGACAGTGGCTATGGGGGAGACACAGACGAAAGACAGGATGCAGATGATGATAGTCAAGAAATACGGACTGCTGTAAGGATAAAACGGCCCTCATCATCGCTGTGAGTAAACATTGATTTTCCCAAGTGTAGGTCTGGGTGGGCCTCTAAAGCAGGGGTGCAGAACCTTATTGGCTTTTACTGCCAATAACAAAGCCTTACGAGAGACATTCAAAACTTTTAGAATGGGAGAAAAATTGCACAAAAGCCAAGAAACCACCAAAGAAGCGATGGTTGGGGGAAAGTGGGTGGTGCCAGGTGAAGGGGGAGTAGCCATATGGGAAAACCCAGAGGCCAGACTGGGACCCCAGGAGGGCAGGATTCAGCTCCCAGTTTGAGGTTCTGCACTCTTGCTGTAAAGGGTTGCTTCACACAGTATACTTGCCATGTGGAGGCCATTTGAAGCTTCCTCCATGTGACATGAGCTTTATGAGGCCAGCGCAAGTGCTTTATGGAGTGGGCACATGACTCAGAATTGCTGTGTGATGTTTCTCCCATGACACACTTAAGGGAAGAGGGCAAGATTCAGCTATAGGACAAACCTAAAGAACTGGCAAACACTGTTCTTCCAAACATATTTTTTTTTTCCCTGTAGGACCTAATATATTTTTTTCCTTAACAGTTAAGTAAACTATTAAGTAAACTATTGGAACCTCCAGAACATGGAGGTTCCAATTAGCTACAGACCTGTTTTCCATTCATTTGAATAATTCTTTTTTTTTATCATCATTGGATGGCATCTAACATTGCACTGACAGAAGGAAGATGATAGAAGCTGAGTTCCCCACCCCCTGCTTCCCCCAGCAGCCACCAAAGCCACGCTTGAAATGCTTCACAGAGTGTCAGAGAGTCCCGAATGAGGTGGGCTGTGGTGCAGGGGGCTTAGTGGGAAGCAGAGATACCTGAGAAGCAGGTGGAAATTCCTACCGTGAGCAGAGCTCCCTCTTGCGGTAGGTGCCTGCACCCAATTTTCAGGGTTTCCCCCTTCCCCCTCATTCATCCACATTGCAGCAAACTCCATTCAGGAAGGTCCTCTAAACCTGATTGGGGGGGGGTCTCTGGGAGTTGCCAGGGGAATGAGGGCGCAAGGAAGTCCATTTCCATGAACTTCTTCCACCTGTATGATGTTGGATGTCACACAGTTGAGTCTAGTGGCCATCACCGTGCCTTGTGGCTGCGCATCCTGTTTAGACGTCCAAGGGGGGGCTATTCTCATACTGATCAAGAAGTTGGCCAACACTGATCTATGATAACTATTAAGAAAGCTTCATACACTATCCTAACCGGCTATAGGAAGTTGGGGCAGAGAGAAGGAAGTGCTTATTAACATCCTCTGTAGAAGAAAGTTGCACACAGCTGTACTCTACACTACACCTCCCATGTAGGCTGTAGCTATTTTTCCCCCACCCCTGAAATGCCTATTATCCATACACTATAAAATACCGGAAGGAGAGACAATTTCAGACCTATTTTTCACAATAACAAAACTACTGTAAAGTATATATAGTTTTGTCCAGCCACTTCACCTGGCATTCACTGTGTACAGGCATAATGACTGCAACATTTTCTTTTTTTCCCTTAAAAAACAACAACACGCATTTGGCAGAACCGCATGAGCTGCCACCAGACCTGTCAGATAGCAATTGAACAGGCATAAGGAAAAATAACAAGAACGGACAGATAGACTTATAGGGCAGGCACATTATTCAAGATGCCCACAGTTTTGTAGTTTCCTCATTTACTTTTCAGCTGCACGCATTTTCACTGTAAGCACCTCAGCTATTTAAATGCCCTTCAGTGTAAGCTGTCATTAGCAGCAGCCATATGACTTTGAAAGAAAAAAAAAACTTTTGCATGATGGAAGTAAGGCTTGTTTCCATAGAGCCAATCCTTGAATTCCTGAATTAATTTCTTTGGAGACCTAGAAGTCCAATAGCGTTCCTTTATTTGTTTAAATGCAAATTTCAGATAAGTTTATCCTGAGTTCGTATTGGCAACCAAGTATGCAGATGTATATATAGACAAGTCCTGCTGCCAGTTCTGAGCTCTGTGAAAATGCCAATATGCTTGCAGAATTCCTGGAAGGGCACATTTCTCCATTCACATCAAGAGATGGACATTTCATCACCAACAACTGCAGAACCATCTCCTCCGCTGGAGTTAATGGTCAAGCCCTTTTGAGCTGTGGCATGGGGACTCTCATATCTCCCACCTCCAACCAAGAATCACTGGAAAGATCAATTGAGGGGGGCTGTCCCACAACCACTTAGGCTAGGATAGGCACTTTGCAAATTCATGTAGTTAAAAATAATGTGGGACAATTAAAGAAAAATAATTTTAAGGATATATGGGGACCATTTTTAGATTATGTTTTAGTAAAGGGAAAGGGGAGTAAGCCATGTCATGATATGATGTATTTTTGGAATATAGATTAATAATGGATTATGTGGATAGAATTGGTTTTGGCCCCGGGGTGACGGGTGCACTTGGAGTTTATGATTTGTAGGTTTATGTTCTTTGTATGTGTGTTCATTTAAAAATATAAATAAAAATTTAAAAATAATAATAATAATAATAATAATAATGATGATGATGATGATGATGATGATGATGTGTTGCATTCAGACTTACCGGTAATCATGCTTAGAGCAGACCCATTAAAATCAATGGGACTTAAGTTACTTTTGAGTAACTTGCCCTGTTTATTTCAATCAGTCTACTCTAAGCATGAGTAAGTCTGGATCCAACCCAATGTGAGTAGGAATAAACTGCAGGAAATATGGCATTTCCATGATTATCATCATCATCAGGCGATCACTCGTGACCGAGTAAGATTGTCTTCCAGGATAAAAGGAGGAAATTCTAAAGAAGATTGTGTAGACTCTAGCGATGGGTCCGTGACTGTGGAGGCCAATTCTAGATCCACACAGCTTCCCACAGTGAGGACACAGGTTACCAGATGGAAGATGGTCCTGTAAAGGATTCGTTTGACGTGCTTTTCGCTTAGCACGTTACTCCCTTTCACCTTGCACTCGGGCTTCTTCAAAGTCCATAGAACCTTTGTGAAAGGCCAACCTCCAGTTAGATCGTTCATGGGCCAGAGCTTCCCAGTTTTTGATGTTTATCTTGCATTTTTTTAGATTAGCCTTAAGAACATCTTTAAACCTCTTATACTGACCACCAATATTCCGCTTTCCATCCTTGAGTTGGGAATAAAGTAACTGCTTTGCGAGACAGCAGTCAGACATTCGAACAACATGACCGGTCCATTGAAGTTGGCGTTGAAGGATCGTTTTTTCAACGCTAGTAGTCTTTGCTTCTTCCAGTACACTGACATTTGTTCGCCTATCTTCCCAAGTAATTTGCAGGATTTTCCGGAGGCAACGTTGATGAAATCTTTCAAGGAGGTGGAAGTGACGTTTATAGATAGTCCATGTTTCCACTATCTATATTCATTACCTGTGTGCGCGTGTGTGCGCACAGACATATACTAATGAATTACAAATTATATTACAACATTACATAACCTTGCCAGGAAAAAGTGCCATTGATGCCGGTGCTAGCTTGTATCTATCAGTAGTATCAGGTTATGTTATGGTGAATCTAGTTAACGTTGACATTCATTTGCATGTTGATAATCCCAGAAAATTTTGAGAATGTCCCAAAGGTCCTAAGTACAAAGGGAAACAGTGAGATTCATCTGGGTCATTCTTATTTACCCCATTTATGTATTACCTTTTTATCCCACCCCTCCTAGGAGCTCAGGACAGTATACATGGTTCTCCTCCCCCAACTCTCCAATTATTATTCTTGCAACTATACCTGTGAGATTGGATATCTGTATCCCTACTGGACATTTATGGTATTCATCTGCTATTGACAATATTCACCAAATTTGGGACATTTTGGATATTCAGTGTAACTTATGTAAGTGGCATAAAATACCAAAATCTCATGTTTTTCAGTGGAGACAAAGAGAGCAATCAAACAATGGCTATGCATTTTGGAATCCTCTTTACCTAAGTATGTTTGACTGCACGGGAAGCCTGGACTTATTTCCACCCCCACTCTCCTCAAGCCTGGGTTGTTCACTCTGTTTTGCATCCTGTGTAGTCATTTACACTTGCTCAAACAGGGTGCAAAACTCTCACAGCAGGACAGTGGCTTTCACACCTACTATGGACTGTGTAAACCCATCAGGCCATCAAAAATCATGGCCAATCTGCCCGCTCACTTGGAAGCCAAAATTAAAACAGGCCAGATATTGCCAAAAAAAAGAAGCAAGCTTTATGAATTTGAATTTACATGCTTTAATGTTAACAATGAGTTGTGCCCGAATGATAACGGATGAAGAAGAACAATACTCAGATGAGTCTGTCTGAGAGATACATCCCCACAGTATTCAAACTGAACAGCGGTGCATCAGTTCTGTATTCCCAGAAAAGATGGCTTCATTGTCAATTCACAAATATCCCTGAAAAGAAGAGGGTCAAATTTGCCATGCATATATGATTTCCATGAAACAGCCCATTCACTTCAACATGGAACCAGTCCAGACTAACACGAACTAGTCACTAAAAATAAAATGCAAGTGTAGCAGTGATGCAAGTAACCTTTAGCCAGAGTCACATGAACCTCTCAGGTATTTTCTTGACTGCCTAACCTTAACGTGGCTGTCCAGAAGAGATAAAAAATTTCTTGCTGGCCCCTTGTCTATGATTTTATCTCATGCTGTTTTTATTATGTTTTGTTTGTTTGTTTATAAAATATTTTTTTATTGTAAGACAGCTTGTGAGGGCTTGCCCCCAAAAAGGCAGGGTTGAAATGTCTTAATCAAACAAACAAATAAATAAATAACGAAAAAAATAAAGATTAGCATGCACAACAGCTGCTGAACTTAAGAGGCTTTTAAGGCTCTTGTATCTTTTTAATTAATTATTAATTAATTACATTTCTATACCGTCCAATAGCCGAAGCTCTATCTTGCTGCCTCAGGAAAAACAGCCCCCCCCCCCCAATTATTTGTCTAGACATTTATGCTTTTTAAATATGCTACAGCTCTAGCATTACTTTTACATTCTCCAAATGTATTAAGTTTAGCTCATAACACCCCCCCAATTATTCAGTTTGCATAAAAGAGCATAGCTATTAAAATAAGATTTTTTTTTCACTAGAGCTCCATATTAAGTCTTTGAACAGCAATAAAGGGAGGCGAAAATGAAACAAAGAAGCAAAACAACCACAGATAAGTTGGTAGGAACAAGTTTATTATTTTCCGTGCAAGTTTTGTTGAGTAAATCTCATGCCAGTAATTTTTACCTCATATCAGCACCCGTCTGTCATACTTCCGTGGGCAGAGTTACATTTAGGGCTCAATCCTATGAATGTATAGACAGAAAAAGTCCTGTAACTCCCAGCTTCCCCCAGCCACCATGTTACTCTTACAGCATGCCTGGCTGGGGCATGCTGGGAATTGTAGGACTTTTTTTCTGTCTAAACATGCATAGGATTGCGCCCATAATGTGTTGCTCTTTGGGGGGAGGAATCTTTCAAAAATTAAAGCAGCAGAAGGTGGCTTCAGGTTCAGGTTGAGTGGGTTGAGTTGGGGGTGTGTGTGGGGTGGGACTGTTTAACAATTTCCTTCCCAGCTGTTAGTCCACTCAAAATGTACCCTTTCCCAGCTGTTTTTGTCCACTAGGGATAAAAGATATAGGAATCTGTATCTTTTACCTTGAAGCATGTTGAAGTGTGGCTATTTTACTGACCTGCTGCGGAGGAAAGGGTTAGGCATCCCATTCTGCCTACACACACACACACACACACACAAACACCCTGCTCAACCTGAAGCCAGTTGCAGCTGCTTTACATTAACACTGAGCTCCATGGAATGTGTCGTTTCACCGGCACTGACATGATAAACCTATGGCTGGACTTTACCTCCAGACTGCAGCTGGAGAGGCCTACATCATTCAAGGCTCCTCCATAATCAACAGTGCCCTGCCTGCACACACAAAAACTGGCATGTCAAGAGCAAAGTTAAAATCCTTCCCCCTAACATCTCGTTTACATTCTGCTCCACAAGAACTCAGTTCAATCCACTCTAGACACAACCTCAATCCACAACCTCTCCCAGCGGTCTCATATATAATTCTAACACAGTCAGGTGGATCGAGTGCCCAAGTATTTGTACGCTAGAGTACACAGGACTCAGTCGGTCCTTTCTCTGAGAAATAAAAGAGAAAGTATTATCACAGCAGATTCCTATGGGAAGAGCGGGACTAGGCATCTGATTACATTTGGGTGTGATAGCAGAAAGCCAAATGCAGAATAAACTGGTGCTAATCTAACCCAGCAAAGAGAACATTAAAATGGGAAGGTGATATAGCATTTAATTTGAAAGGAGGATTAAAGGACTAAGTAAGGAGGAAGGAGGGGGGAAATGTCAGGGACCCAAAGTGCTCAAAAGAATTAAAATACAATCTGGAACTCTACCTATGCAACTTCTTTCCTACCTCCACTACCCCCTCTCGGGTTTGTAATTCTGCAAGAATCAGACAGAGAGGGGAAAGCAGACAAGGACTAATACGTCAAGACTAACAGACTGGGAAAGGAACGTTGGCTCTATGTCCTGCAGTTCTCTGCATAACTCACCAGATAGCTAAGCTGTGCCAAATTTAAGACATCAATGAGGTCAGAGGTATTCTTGCTTCCTGTCTCAGAACAGTTGAATTTATTTGCTTGGGACCTTCAAATGCTTCTTGTACAACCATGAAGACGTGTCCATTTGGGGTGTGAGCTGGCTGTAAGTTCTTAGTTAATATGGTTTATCTAGGAAGTGCATTATTTTATGTGTGTGTGATTTACTGTATGCTTACAGTGTGATGTAGTAGTGAGTGTGTCGGCCTTTGGCCAGAGATCAGGTTTCAAATCCCCATTGAGCCAGGAAGCTTACTAGGTGACCTTGGACCAGTCATTCATCCTCAGCCTAAAACAGAGTTTTTCTAAAGAGAAAATGGAGAAGTCCTCATCCATGTATGCCACCCTGAGCACATTGGACAAAGGATAGAATGAAGATGTGATTAATAAACTAAATAAAGTAATAATAAGTAGAACAGACTATTTTTTCCTCAGCTGAAAGAAAAAGAACAAGTGCGATCCAGAACAAATGCTGATGTTCTCAGATAAGGGGCAGCAAAATCACAGCTGTGTAAGCATGCCCAGATAAATCTATTATAACTCAGTGACTTTAGAATTAGTGATAACATGCCACCTAGTGGCCTTTGTTCTAAACCAAAGATAAGCAATTTCATTGAAATACAATGCAATTCTTGTTTCCTCCAGTGCAAACAGAAACATCAAGGCATCGAAGAAATATAGCCCTGTTCACAATCTGAGAGGGAGATGGGAAGACTGGGCTGATGAGCATGTGGCAATACAAAAACTCAATCCTTTCAGTGAAGAGTTTGATTATGAAATGGCCATGGCCACACGCCTGCGCAAAGGAGATGAAGGCTACGGTCGTCCCAAAGAAGGGACAAAAACTGCAGAAAGGGCCAAGAGAGCAGAGGTCCATATACACCGGGAAATGAAGGACATGTGCTTTATCATCAGGACGATGGCTCAGCACCGCCGAGATGGCAAGATCCAAATCACTTTTGGTGATCTCTTTGAAAGATACGTCCGCATTTCGGATAAAGTTGTTGGAATACTCATGAGAGCCAGGAAGCACGGCATGTTGGACTTTGAAGGAGAAATGTTGTGGCAAGGCCGGGATGATCATGTGATAATAACTTTGTTGGAATAACAACATGGGATAAGCCAAAGCATATTGATTCCTGGTCGCTCTGTTAACCGCAGAATCAGAACGTTGTCTACTGCAGTTTATCAGAAATACCAAGTGAGACATCAACGTTCTCCTAGTCTAGGACCTAGACAGTCAAAATTTCCTCCCATTACTTAATATCTACATGCTATTATCCCTGTTCATGCAGTTCTTCAGCCAGTAGTATTTGACTGAACTATGTGTGGCAGCCTTGCATATTAGGGAATGAAATTAGCATATATTCAAAATGCAATGAAATTAAAATTCACTCCTTGAAGGTGGCTTTATCAGTTCAATACATACTGTAGACTTCTGGGTTTCAGTGGGAGAGCAGTGACCAATTTGCTATTAAAATGTGGAAGTAACATTCATATACTGCTATCTTGTTTTAATATTAAATCAGTGGAAACTTGTGCCTGAACTGGAAGTGTATGGCATACCTTCTCTTTGACATTTCAGGGTACTTGAAATATATCCTACGCGGAGTATAATAAACTATGCAGTAGCATTCTATGTTTAATGTATGCACACATATAAACAAAAGCCTTACTTAAATAAATTGTGTAATACACATTCTCCCAAGTATTTATTTTAATAGCAGTGACTATAATTTCAGGATTGCAGATTCAATTTTGTTAATATATGCCAAACTGCAACTGCTTCAAAAAATGTACTTTCTTGTATGTTTAATTAGAATTTTGATATTTATAATTATGTATTCATGACTGATTGCCAGTGCTTGAAATATTTATGTAATAGCTTCTAGATAAACAATATTGTAGTGTTAATGCTAAAAGCTACTGAAATGATGTATTTTCCTATAATATATTGTCTTTCAAACTGAAAGATCACACATCTTCTTAGAGAAGAAAAAGAATTGACTATTTTGTGTCATAATAAGGATCAAGCTATCCTGAGAGTTGCTGAGCCACACAAATATTCAAAAATATGAATGTGTGTGGCACACTGAACGCTGTGTAAGTCCAGTATCAAAAACACCATTAGTCTGATATAACAGGAAATGTTTTCAGCATTACAAAAAAGAGAAAAGAATGGGTTGTATCTAATGGTGTAGTTCCACCAGCGGGAGGGAACCACTGGTAGAACAGATTTGCCCCTCCACCTACAGACCCCTCATACCCTCCAAATCTGTTGGGGGACCCTCCAGAACAGATTTGGGGCACACGCAGGAGGCTGCCAGGGGGAGAAGTCCTGTTGTACAAGCAGATGTCCGCTTACACAAGATCCAACCCATAGGCTGGTACAAATGTTTGAGATGATGCTACAAACTTTAATTTGTTAGGAACAAGTAAAGTTATTCTACATGAAAGGAATAAAATTTCTTACATTCATAGAACTGGAATAAGACTTCAGTGACTTAAGTATTAACCTTGACAGCAAAATAATGTGATTTGAAGTACGGTAAGTGATGAAAGAAGTGTAATAAAAAAGAATTCCTACTCTGCTTGGACAAGAAAGTTAATTGTACTTAAGTTTTGTTGGATTCAGAAACTGCAGGATTGAGTCCTAAGATTCTTCAGTTCTCTAGAGTTCTTCAGCTCTCTATATGTGCTTTCTTCCTGTAAACTTGTTTGCTCTTCAGGATGCAATTTCCCCCCCTCTTCAGTTTCTCATCTGAGGATCATGAATTCAAGTGCGTGAGTACTAGTAGTTCTTGAGATTTGGGTCATGAATATCTACAGATTGCACAGGTCAGTTGTCCAAAATTAATGTGTGGATAATTATCCTTCCTGTCAAATATAGGAACGTTATCCATCACCAAGTCCTCCTTGTTCACCTATAGACAGGCCTGTGGCTTACACTGGCTCAGCTTGTCTGAGCGTGGAAAGCTAAGCAGGGTCAGGACTGGTTATTATTTGGATGGGAGACCCCTCCTCTAGTTTCCTGCATTGAGCAGGGGGTTTCATAGATTTCATAGATCATAGAGTTGGAAGGAGCCTACAAGGCTATCGATTGTGAGGCCTGGATTCTCTTGCCCTTCTGTGACAGTGGTGGTCCACTTCACTTTCACTGTTTGGGGGGATGGAGAGATGGGAGAAGCTGGCTTGCTCATTCACCAGCCAGATTATATTGGGCCATGAACTGTTATCTGGCCCATGGGTCATTGGTTCCCCATCCTAGGACTACTACAGTGTACACTGAGATGCAGAAAAAAAATAGTTGTATTTCCCATTTGTTTCATTGTAGAATGTCCACGAAAGGGACACTCCTATGCAAGATTAGACAGAAAAAAGTCCTACAACTCTGCTGGCTGGAGCATGCTGGGAGTTGTAGGTCTTTTCTTCTGCTTGCATAGGAGTGTGCCCTAAACGAGTTTACTACTACTACCATCACTGTTAGTCCTTGGTAAAGACCCAAGAACCTTGCAGGATCACACCAAGGCTAGCACTGTCAAATCCTACTTTAAAGCCTTGTCTAAACATACAGCAGAATAAGGTAGAAACCCAATGTAGTACAATGGACTCTACTGCTCCAGACTATAAATGGAGGATACCCACTCCCCACAAACGTAGACAAGTAGCACATAAGGGCAGAGTCTGTAGTCCAGCCTGATCCCTATTGTGCTAGTTTTCTGTTTGCTGGAGCCTTTCATGTAGGGGAACAACAAAATCAGAGTGTTTCCTGGCCATGGAATATAGATGAGTGTGGGTGTTCATGTTTGTGCCCTGCCTAGTATGAACTGGCCTTGAGCTAAGAATTATTGCCTAAAAGAGTGACTTTCAAAAGGTATTTGAATAGGTAGTAGTAGTAGTAGTAGTAGTAGTAGTAGTGGGCGATCACTCGTGACCGAGTAAGATTGTCTTCCAGGATAAAAGGAAATTCTAAAAAATTGTGTAGACTCTAGCGATGGGTCCGTAAGTCACTGTGGAGGCCAATTCTAGATCCACACAGCTTCCCACAGTGAGGGCACAGGTTACCAGATAGAAGATGGTCCTGTAAAGGATTCGTTTGACGTGCTTTTCGCTTAGCATGTTTCTCCCTTTCACCTTGCACTCAGGCTTCTTCAAAGTCCATGGAGCCTTTGTGAAAGGCCAACCTCCATTTAGATCGTTCATGGGCCAGAGCTTCCCAGTTTTCGATGTTTATATTGCATTTTTTTTAGATTAGTCTTAAGAACATCTTTAAACCTCTTATACTGACCACCGATATTCCGCTTTCCATCCTTGAGTTGGGAATAAAGTAACTGCTTTGGGAGACGGCAGTCAGACATTCGAACAACATGACCGGCCCATTGAAGTTGGCGTTGAAGGATCCTTTTTTCAACGCTAGTAGTCTTTGCTTCTTCCAGTACACTGACATTTGTTCGTCTATCTTCCCAAGTAATTCGCAGGATTTTCCAGAGGCAACGTTGATGAAATCTTTCAAGGAGGTGGAAATGACGTTTATAGATAGTCCATGTTTCGCAGGCATACTATAAAGTTGGTAATACAATGGCTTCATAATGATAATGAGATTAAATATATAATTGACCAAAAAAGGAAAGCCTTCCAAATATGGCAAAATGATATTAATTGCGCTGTCAAGAAAAAAATCTACGCCAGTGCAAAGGCTGAAGTCCAAAGAAGAACAAGAGAACTTAAGAACGCTTGGTGGAAAAAGAAAGCTCAAGAAATTCAACAACTTGCAGAATCTCATGATGCACGGGGCAATTTGAATAGGTATGCAATACTAGACTAAGAAAAATGTTTATATCAGATTGTTGGCTAGATCGTATTTTATTAAAACCAGGTTCTTTTTTTTTTTTTGTAATTTTTTCCACCTCTCTTATTCCTTACTATTAGCAGTGCATGTCTGTTGGGAATACCAGGAATTGCCTGCCTGGTCCCTAAGCTCACCCTCCATTCCGCTGTACTATGGATAGATATTTTCCATCTTCTGGAAAGGGTATTGTAAGCACACAGAGAGCCAATTTAAACATACATGCCTCCAAACCATTTTTCCTTTACAATATTTATCTATGCTATATAGATCAGTGCTTTGTTATGTTGGTTATAAATATTTGGAGGTTTTAATACATTAAATTTGATTTACTCATTTCCCCTTGAGGCTTAAACAGAAGTATTGCCTCTGCATGATGCAAAATATTTAGGAAGGGCTGTACAAATTTGTCCCAATGGCTGCACATTGATTAATAATGCTTTTACTTGTGTCCAACTCGTTTGCTTTGTCGCAAACCCTACTGAAGAACTAGAAGAAAGCTAGCTAGGACAATCTTAAATGCAAAAAAGAAGTTAAGAGACCAGAGTGCTTTAGAAAAGTAATAGCTGTTTGGGGGGATATATACTGCATAATTGTTTTTTTCCTGCAGACCTTGAGCTTTCAAAATGCTTTTAAGAATTCCAAGGTGTGGGGACTTTTTTCTTCAGCACTGAAGTTTTCCATCCATATAACAGAGATAGACCTATAGAGAACATAGCCCAGTAATTCCGATGCCTCTTATAAAATTAATCAAGGAACAGCCCAATATTTTGATGCCCCTTATATAATTAATCAAGGAACAGCCCAATATTTTGATGCCTCCTATATAATCAATCAAGGAATATCCAGTGCATCTCATTCTTTGAGGTGATGGTCCAAGACAAAGATCAGCACAGACTGCTTTCAAGGTAAGGGATACAAGGTCAAGGATGAGATGGCTTCCTATGACTTGTGACTCATTGCACTGAACATGAGATTTTTTTTCGTTTGACTGCCACTGACTAGTCATGAGATACTGGAGGAAAGGCTGTGAGTCTGCCGTCAGTTCACATGCCTTTTCTCAATCCTCCAGCTTTTAGGGATGACACTCAGGCTAGCTTCATCGTCCCCAACATAGCATTCTACTTCTTAAGGCCCTCCAGTATTCAATATAGATTACCAAGTTCGTTTCAGGAGGCAGCAAGAGCTCCTACTGTTCTTGCTTAAGATAAAAACATGAAGAAAAGCTGGTAAAAGGATGAAGGAGGGTTGCGCGGAATTTAGCAGTAGACTCACACCTTGACAGGTCCATCATATCTGTGTTTCAGTATGGTCCCTAGTGATGTATGAATTCGTACTTGCTCATATAGACTCTTAAATGGCACCATCTCAGTCGGCAAGAAAACCCTACTTGCCTATTTATGTTTAATTGTTAATGACAGAAAGTAAGCGCGCCCAGCCAACTGCGTTTAGGCACACCTTGTTTATGAACTGACCTAGGTACCAGCTCCACCAAAGAGTTTGCAGTAAATTCTATTCTCACAGCATTTCGACACAGCCTCACATCTTAATGTTGACTCCATTACTAGGTTCCAAAGCCCATCTCCAGCTGCCAATAGAAGAACTCAATGACAAGGCTTAAAGACACCCAACTCATTGGCCCAGTCCACACACTCCACAGCACATGCTGGGTGGATTTGCATAATTACCCTTCACAGTGTGACTTGTTGTGCTGTGCAAACCTGAGCAGGGTGGCTTGTTGCTGTGGGTAACAAGCCACCCAGAACCCTACAACAGCCCATGGGTTCTGGGTGGTTTGTTACCATTGTGGCTTGTTAACTGCCTGCCAATCATACAAATCTGGTCATTATCTGAAGTATTATATTTATTTTTTATTTATTTCATTTCTATACCGCCCAAGAAGGTCTCTGATTTACAACTGTGGAATTGGGGAACAGCATCTGCACTGAATTTCCAACACAAATGAGTCTTTTACATATAAAAGCAGTTTTCTTAGCAGACTGCACATTATGGTGAATGATACAGAACAGATCTTGCTATATAACTAACACACAAGTTCTTCATATGTTGAGCTACATAAACTTAACGTATAGATTCATAGATCACAGAGTTGGAAGGGGCCTACAAGGCCATCGAGTCCAACCCCCTGCTCAATGCAGGAAACTAGAGGAGGGGTCTCCCATCCAAGTAATAAGCAGTCCCGACCCTGCTTAGCTCTCCACGCTCAGACAAGCTGAGCCAGCATGAGCCACCCAGGCATATATTACAAATGAAAGCATCCAACATCAGACAGATGAAGGGAGTAGCAGAAAAAAATCGGGGGGATTCAAATGCTGTTTTGCTTTCCCCCAACTCTCTGTACACATCTATTGTATTTTATATTTGTGGCCAAAAGAATATGAGACTTGCCAAAGGTGGCCTAGCTAAATTATGTCTATGCAGCTTTTGACTCAAACTCCAGTACCTGATCCACTCACTGTACTAGCTGATAAGGGCATGATTACCATCTCAGTGGGTGAAGACAATTTTCACAACATAATTTAATATACAAGTGAGACCTGTAACAATGTATGTTCCTGTCACTGGTCCAGTCAACAACGCCCTTCTCCACGATACTTCATTCCAACCCCACCCTAGCCAGTCAGCCAATATTCTGTGGCCACTGAGCACGCTCCATACTCATTGGGCTGTTTTGGGGTTTCCTCTCCTGATGTTTTTTTCTTAATTTTTTTTTTTTTAACTTCTGAAAAACTTGGGGCTCCCTCAATCTACTGATACCTCTTCCTCTTATGTGTTGATGGAGCCATTTTGGCAACATAAGCATTCACAAGCTGAACATTTTTGCAGAAGATACAGACCCAGGAATCAGATCCTACGCCAGACCCGAATGTCAAATTCTGTCTTCATATCTCCAGGACCTAATAATGCCATCCACAAAATCAGGGGTTCATATATCTGCTCATCTTCCAATGTGATATTTATTTATTTTTCAGATATATATACCGCTTTCCACAAAAGTATCAAAGTGGTGAACAGGAAATACAATGGCATAAAAACAACCATAAATATAACAATTAAAATAACACAATATGATCAAATCAGGAATAAAACTGCACATTCTGCTGTGTGCTACAAACCACTGTTGGCTGGGTCACACTTCAGGGAAAGCATCTGTAAAGAGACGAGTTTTAAGAAGACATCTGAACTTCAGAACTGTGGGGGCCTGTCTAATATGCCATCATTTGACAGCAAGGCTCCACTGCATTCTACATTAGGACAAACAGGCCAGTCTCTATGTGAAATTGAATACAAGGAATGGTAACACTCAGAACCAGTGGGGGAACATTTTAATCTCCCAGAAAGCTCTGTCAATGACCTTAAGGTGGCCATTCCTGGACAAAGGCATTTCAAAGGCAGATATCAATGTGAAATTGCTGAAGTACTATTTGTCAAAGGATTCAACTCTATTTCCTGTGGTCTGAATAAGGACAAAGATTTTTTTTAAATCACACTACATATGTTAATCAGCTCACCATTGCAATTATGTCTGTCTTATCACCCAACAATGTTTTGTGAATGACAACTGTTAGGTTAATGATTACTGTCTGTACTTTCTACATTTCAGTTCCCTGACAACACTGTTTACATCTCTCCCTTCCCCTCCCCCCACCCTCTGGTAAAATGGACAGTGTCCATGAAAGCTTATGCCAGAATAAATTGGTTAGTATTTAAGGTGCCATGGCTCTTTTGCTCTTTTAACCTAAACACAGTTGATGGAGGTAATGATACCCCTCAATCTGGAAATATTTGTGTGTCTAAAGAAAACCCAACTCAAGTTTAATTTAGATGTATTTAGATTTATTTGCAATATATCACTATTACTTTATAGTACTTAAAATCCGTTACAGGATTGTTTATAGTTAGTCTTAAACCCACAAAGACAATAATACTGCTGTGGAAAACCAAAGGGAGAAAAAGCCATTTTAATTTATTTACAGTTTCTTTTGTTTGTAAACATTGAATCTACATATACTGTACTAAGTTCTAATAGGAGTAAAGAGCTATACTTTGAGACAGAAACGATGCCCTGTATTTTTAGCCATATTAAGCATGAGCATATTATATAGAGATATAGCATCCCCTTTTCCATTACCACAGCAGTAAGCATTCTTCTGATAAATGTTCAAACTTCTGAAACAACTTGATATTAGCAACATACTATACAACTATAGCTAATTATTTAAGCCAAACCATTTGGCTTTTTATTCCATTTCTAGAATAATTTAAAGTGCTAGAAGCAACCCGTCAATCAACACTTTTCCCCTCTAAAATAACAAAAACTACTTTTAAACATTAATTTACAAGTTAATATATACAATATTAATCTGGAATAGCTGAGATTTCAGCACAAAGTCATTCACTGTCACACTTAACAGCATTTTTTACATTTTTTGTTTTGCATAAACATAGAATATAAGCTTTGAAACAAACTGTTGTTGAATGATTATTGCCACAATGGCTTTTCTGTTTTCCTACAAAAGTGGACAAGAGCTACTGATTTACTATATTATAACCTGTCATTTTTGTTTTTGTCTTGAGGTCACAGAACAGTAAGTTTGCATATTACACATCTACTGAGTTACGATGTCTATCTAGAGTACATTACCCCGTTGCATCAGAGCTGGTGCTAACTGCAGTTTACAACATAGATCCACTCAAAAGAAGAGAAAACACCACACCTATATTTTTTCTCTTTTGGATAGGAGCAATTCTTGGAGATGATGTGCTACAACAGAAGAACTATAAAACAGTATATATATATATATCTGACACTTTATACGTTGTTTGGAAAAATGCATCTGTTTCATAGTCTTAGTACATATAATGCCCTGCTATAGCTATAAAGCACCCCCTGCATTAGGCTCACTTTGTCCAATTGCCCATTGCTATATTATATATCTTGACCATGTAGCTCAATCCTTACCCAACATTTGTCCCAAGCCTGCAGATCATTTAACAGCATGTGCAAAATACTTCAATACAATCAATAGGGCAGCTAAGTTTTGACTGTAAAATACAACAGGTATGAATTCTCTACATGTGAACAAAGAAACAGTAACACGGAATGCGGATGGATACTTTTTGTCTAATAAGTGGCACCATTTGACTGGTAGAAACAGCACAGACTAATCATTGCCAATATGTTCTGAATCTCCATCCCTCTCTTATTTAGGGAAATGCTCCATTAGGGTTAGTGTAATTTAAATGTTGTCTAAATGAAGTAGCCCAAAAGGAAATATGAGAGATTGTTTGAGAAGAAACAAGAGGGGTGTGAGCCACATGACAATTGAGAACTGCCTCCCACATAACATAAATAATCAATTATGATTTGAGAGTGCTACAACTTTCAAAATACGAAAAAGAACCTAAACAGGAACCTTCCACCCCAATCCACAGTTTTATGTAAAATGTATGCAGATGGCCATGCAGAGAATTTTGAAAGGCATTGCAAAACAATTATGCTGCATTATATTGCTTCGAGGGCTTTTTGAGCTGCACTGATCAGTGTCAGGTTTGGGACAACCTTTTGTAGTAGCAGTTTATATTTATTCAAAGCCCCAAATTTCAATGTCTTGTATAATGAAGTCTTCTTTCTTAGAAAGAGTGTGATTCCCAAATGTTTTACAGGAATGACTTCTTCCGTGGTAGAGATCACCATCAAGCCACAGTGCAAATTCACCTCTGCAATATGTACAAAGAATTAGTTTGCCACAGGTTAGGAAGCTATCCCCTTTCCATTCATAAGAGCATATATAATTGCAATGGAAGAAAAATAAGCATATTCTGTTTCTTTCCCATCTTTGCACGCAGTTGTAGCTGCATTTAAAATCAATTATCATTTGTTAGGAATTCTCTCCTTGCGATGAACAATTTTGTATCCATTCAAGTGAAGGGTAAATGGGGAAAAAGCAGGAAGCATTAAGATTTTGACTGGTTGCCTATAACTAGCAGGGTGCTGGACATATTGCACAGTACAAAAATATAACATGATTCCTCCCCATAAAGTTTCTGATCCAAGTAAAACATAAGAGTGTGGCCTTCATCATGTTTAATCAGCAATGAAAGATCTGAGGGAAAGGTTAGAGTGGCCTTCCAACCTGGTGCCCTCTGTAGGTGATGGACTTTAACTCCAATCATCGCCAGCATGGCCAAGAATTTGAAATGGGAAGTTCCCACAGCTCAGTTTCCTAGCCACTATGATAGGAGTGGGCAAACTTTAGACTTGCATGATCTATTTTGTGTTTTTCCTAGAACCCCAAAATCCACCAAGTGGAGCCTGGTACAAAAGACACACTTAGAATTAAAGAATTCTGAGGCAAGGAATTTGTTTAGAGTACCAAAACTGAATGCAGCTAACAGTCCTTCTACACAAATATTCACACCTGGTTACCCCAAGCTTTCTTCATTTCAGCAGGATAATTTAGGGAAGGAGAGGGTTGTTGTTATCGTTAAACAATTGGGAATCAAAAGTCCTTGCTGATCTAAAGTAAATTATGCAGAGATCTACCAGTAGATACAGATCTACCTTCTCCCTACGCCCGCACTACCCTACACCTTATGATCACTGCCATCCTTTGAAAAATGGAGCCCAAGGCAGCATACCTGATCCCCCTCCTCTCTGTTTTAACCTCACAACAACCCTGTGACGCAGGGTAGGCTAAGAACCAGTGACTGGCCTAAAGTTACCCACTGAGCTTCATAGCTGAGTGGGGACTAGAAGCCAGGTCTCCCAAATCCCAGTCTAACAGTTTAACCACTACACCACACTGGCTCTCATTTTACCCCACACTGGGGGTGGTGGGAGGCTAGAAGTCATGGACAGAGCATGTGAACTTAAGAGCTCCAGGCCTGTTCTATGGGGACAATCAAAAGGGATGGAAGAAAGAAAATCCAGAATACAGGCCCAGACAGGGAGAATACAGACAAACGTTCACCAAGTGTTAACCTACCGTGGTATGTTTTTGTAAACACTTGTTAAGTTAGTTATCTATATTGTTTTGCCAAGTAGTAAGGGGAAACCTACCATTCCCCTGCTTCCCTTACAATTTTGATCGAGTACAGAACTGTGCTCTCTCATCACTGAGTGGGGCAATACAGATGACTGCGGTAAGTTACCACCTGGTAAATGTTTATCTGTACGGAACCACAGCCTGGAAACCTGGGGATAAGCGAATCCCATGGAAGGATGAGTTAAATTTAAGGGAGAGTGACCAGTTAAGAGTGGCAAGCTGGCTTACAGTTAATGTCTTTAAAAAGAGATTAACTAAAACATGTAAACATCCATGGCATTTCTCTGACAACTCTTAACGCCTACAGGCATTCCTTCTGCCCCTCTCTATTTCTCATGTTCTTCACCTCTCTCTTTTAGTCTTGGGACATTTTGTTCATACAAAAGGAATACTTCCTTTGGGTTAATTCAAACGGTACACTGATAGAATGGGGGAGACGAGAGACTGGTATTGGATTGATAGTTGTTTGAATATGATTTTATGTTTAAAAAAAGTCCTAACTGATAACTAACAAAAAAGGAGGAGGAGACCAACTCATAGATCTGTCCAGAAAAAAACATATTTGCAAACATTGGTAAGACTAATTAGAGGCTGTCAAGAAGCAAAAGCTGTGGGTGCCCAAGATGTTTTAAAACACAGGGAAGAAGCAAAACAGGACTACCTCACAGGGTTGTTGTGAGGATAAAACGGAGAGGAAGACGACCACGTAAGCCGCCTCTGGTTCTCTGTGAGAGCAAAGAAGGCAGGATATAAATGTAATAATCAATAAATTAATACTACTTCAAACAGAGTATAAATACAATACTATAAATGCTGTATTTATAATTCCTTCTGTCTTGTTAATTGCTGTAAACCACCCAGAGAGCTTCAGCTATTGGGCAGTATAAAAATGAAATAAATAAATAAATTTTGTAGTTACAAAAGTAATTATCATTCATAGCACACTACATTTGCTGGTATGCTGTTAATAACACATATCTGAAAAAACAAACACAAAACAAATAAATTCTTAGTGACAAAGAAACAAATGCATTACTTACCCTCCACCACCAAAAGCTAGGGCATCCATGTCTCCTTTAAGAAAGAACATATTGTCTCCCGTCCACTTGAAGATCTAATGTATGCATACAAACACACACATACACACAGAGATTATGTCAATGCCAAAAGAACCCATCATTGGTTCTTGCTTCAGACAGAGCTAGGTATCATATTTTACAAATAGGACATGCAACAAAACATTGCAGTGTGGCGTGCTCCTGTTCAGTACTCCAGACAGCCAGCAATGATTTCTTTCCATTCCCCCCTTCCCCAGTTTTTCCTGTTTTTTATCCCCCTAAAACAGACACAACCCATACAACCCTGTTTTTAGCCACAACCAAAATAATTCATGGGTTCTGGGTGGCTTGTCAACCACCCCAACGCAACCCAATCTCACTGGGTTTGCACGTAATGACAAGCTACGGTGCACCCACATTGCGGCTCGAATATTCAGAATGGTAGCTGCCACCACAACGAGAAGCCCTGTCAGAATGTTCAGTCCTCACTGAGTTGTTTTGGGGTTTTTCCTAATTATATATATATTTACCTCTACAAACCTTGGGGTTTCCCAGAACAGCAGGATACCTCCTTCCTATTTCTTAGTAGCCATCTTTTGGCTACATAGCCACCAAACCTCAGTTCCTGGAGTATTCAAATATTTATTTATACTTATTTTATACTTTTATTTATTTATACATGCACACAGATACACAAATTCAGGTACTGAGTTATGATAGCTATGTGTGTGTGTTGTGTATGTATATGTAAACACAGGCACACACAGGTTGATCTTATTTTTAAGGGACACCATTAATAATAATTTTGCAATGTTCATTAACATTCCTTCTTAGTGTGTCTATTATTATTATTTTTAGAATAGCTTTATTGTTAGAACTTCTGATTCTACACACAAATAGAAAGAAAGCATTCATTAAAATTGTAATCAAAAGGTAAAGTTATAGAAAGCTGACAGATTTCATTGACAAAAATTTAACTCTTACTTATTTTCTTAGATGGGATTTAAGGTATCAACACCAATTTAAAAGTATTACATTTCACAAGAAACTGTGATGTCATCTTACATCAATCATCCTTTTAAGCCCTTACCTCAAAATCTGGACAGAAAGTAAAAAGAAAGGTTTCTCCAGTGCCATAAAACCCATCACTCACTTTAAAGGGCTCAGAAGCTAATGCACCAAAGATCTAGAGAAAACAATAAAAGTGATCTGGTGATCATGACATTTCCATCTTTAATACATTCATGCACAACATACTAGAACTCTGTTCTGGTCTTATCCCGTGAATATGATAATTGGAAGCACCATGGATTTCAATTAATTTCAATGTAGTTTACTCCTTAGGACAGGGGTCTCTGACCTTTTCGGGTCCATCGGCACATTAGGCATTCTGAAAAAGTGTCTTTGGCACCACCACAAATTCACTGCTGTACAGGGTGGGGGGGGGCAATCACAAAGGTGTTAGGAGTGCCCCCTTATCTGTGTTTGTGTGTGCGTGCGCATGAATGTGTACCCTGTTTGTGTGCTACTCACTCTGGGTTCCTTCTCTGGCTCTTTTCTCACTTTCATTCTCTTTTTCTCTCTTTCTCTGGTTCCTATTTCCTCTCTGTCTAGCTCCTCTCTCTCTCTTCCTTCCTTCCCACCCTCCCTCTGGTTCCTTTCTTTCTTTCCTCTCTCTCCTTCCTTCCTCTTGCCCCTCTCTCTGGCTATTCTTTCTTTCTTTTCTTCTCTCTCTGGTTCCCCTTCCTTCTTTCCTTCCATCTCTCTGGCTGCTCTTCCTTCCTTCCTCTCTCTCTTTCTCTCTGGTTCCTCTTTCTCCGCCCACCCCCACTCTAGTTCTTTCTTTTTCTTCCCCTTCTTCTCTCTGGCTCTTCTTTCTCTCTCTCTCTGGTCCCTCTTTCTCCCCACTCCCTTTCTCTGGCTCTTTTTTCTTTCTCTCAGGTCCCTCTTTCTTTCCAACCCTCTCTCTCTGGCTCTCTTTCTAGGGGCTTTTCTATACAAGGCATTTATTGTGTGCTTGTGATCCCGCACTCACGGACGTTTGTGGGGCATTTTCCCGACGCTGTCATCCTGCCAGGGCCTCTACTGTGTTTTCCAGCTGTTTTCACAGCTCTTTTTAGAGGTATATCCTGGATACCGCCATGAGAAGCCTTGCGTATTTTTGCAATTCCACTCTATACCACAGTGCTACCTTGTCTTGTATAGTGGAACATATAGAAAGGCAGAGAGGCAGACCCCTGGGAAAAAAACCTTGTGTGAAGGACGCTGTAATCCTCCCGTAAAGAAAACGGAAGAAGCAGCCTCAGTAAAGCACTGGGTTATATGCCTCATGTAGAGAAGCCCTATCTCTCTCCTATACAGGCCTGTGGCTTATGCTGGCTCAGCTTGTCTGAGCATGGAAAGCTAAGCAGGGTCAAGCCTGGTTATTACTTGGATGGGAGACCCCTCCTCTAGTTTCCTGCACTGAGCAGGGGGTTGGACTCGATAGCATTGTAGGCTCCTTCCAACTCTATCTATGAAATGAAATCCTCCCATCCCCATGCAACTGAATGGAGCAATTTCTCCATTCATTTACATGGGGTGAGAAAAGCCCCTTGCCAAAAATTAGCTGGAGGGGGGGCAAAGTCCCCCCCCAAGAAACTTGTTGCCCAAGGGTCCTTGTTAGAGGGTGCATTTTCCCCCCGCCCCGAGTCATTTTTCGTCAGAATGGCTTTTTTGCTCCCTACAAAAGCCTATCAGGAATTGCTCCACAGGCTTATGTGGGAAACGAAAATAGCTTGGCAGGTTCCTCAGCCTGGCCTTGTGGGTGTAGTGGAGATTTGCATCAGAGACCCCTGCCTGAGGATAAAGGCACAAGATAATGACATTTTGAGGTAAGGTAACCAAAATATTACCAAATATTTTATTGCCCTCAGCAAGGTATTTCATGGATTATTTTTCTAGGGTAGTATTTCTGGTAGCCTGTCCAGTCACCACCTGTCCAGTAACCAGAGTACAAACATAGGAAATAACTGAAAGGAGTTACTTCCCAGCGCAAACATTTGGATAAGCAGTGGCTGGCTGCTGTTACTAATGTCTGTGTGGATCCTGTTAGCTCATTTAGGGTAGCAGTTATCCAAACAGAATCAGTACAGCTTGTCTAGCTTGCTTTTATTAAGCGTGCTGATTCAGTGTGCCTGTCACTCACACTGGTAAAAGTTTGAGGAAAAACTCTAGAGTGCCTGAAAGCACTCTAGAACCACAGTGAGCAACTTGTAGGCCAAAATATATGGAGGGCCACAGCTCCCATCATTTTTCACCATTGGCTATGCTGGCTAGGGCTGATGGAAGTTGTAGGACAAAAGATCTGAAGGGCCACAAGTTGCCCACCTTGGCTTTGGAAAGACCATGCCAGCACTTATTCTACACACCTGAGGTCAGCCCTTCCACTTCCAACTCACTGTGTTTGCCTTCCTATTCTGCTGCAGCGCAAGTCATGCGGTTCTTTTCTTGCCTTCTGGTCTTCAAACTAGAATGTGCAGCTGCTAAAGCACAGCACCATAAATCACACAGTTCAATTCTGAGGTGGCACCAGGGGAAAGCAAAAATACAGAAGCAGTCATACAGCACCTCCACGTTTTCTCTGTTGGTTTAACATCTCAGTTGGAGAAGGGCTTCTGGGGACTTAATACTTGGCCTTGTATTTGAGGCAAACATTATGAACTACAGAGATTCCTATTTTCAAACCTGCTGACATCACTAGTTAGGATGGATAAAATTAATGATTTTTTTTAAAAAAAAATTAATAATCAGATCTTTTTATTTAAATTGGATTGTTAAAATTTAAATCTGCAGTTTTTTATTTTTTTACATTTCAGTTCAGTTTTATTGTTTATAACCCTAGGTCATTGCAATATAAGAGAGAGAAAATGTCCAACATATTATAAAAGTAAACGTGGGCAAATTAAACATAAATCAGAGAAAATGACTAATAATTCAGAACAAATAAACTTAGCCTAAAGATAAAATTCCATAATGCTGATTTCCAGTTTTTATAATACTGTTAATCAAACGAAGGATAAAACATGAGGCTAAGTCAAATATTTTAACAATCAAACTTCTCCAGAGCAACCTTTTACATCTTTCTTTGGGGGAACTTCAGAATTCTCAACAGTCAGAGCCTGGATTGCATGTGGCTACTCCACATTATGAATATAACATGTATCCAAGCTGTCAGTAAAATTTTGTGTGGAACTTAGCTGATGCCATTAGGAAAGTAGCAACTCTTCTCTATTGAAAAGCAAGAAGTCTATTGCAAACCAGTTCCATTTTTTTAAGAAAGTCAACAAGGTATTTTTCTCTAATATATATTTTCTCATAACTATTCCTCAGACTGAACTTTTCAATTTTGAATAAATAGTCCCTTGCACCTGGGAGATATTTTTAACAGATGCAAAATCTTCCTGCAAAAACACATAGTTGATGTGTAATTTAAACTCCTTTTTACCTAGAACAGGAGCTCTCTGAAGGAACTAGATCTCTGAATAACCAAATTTCTGTAGTAAACACATCATATTCTGATACCAATATTTTTCCCTTGATGGACTAAAAGGAAAGCATGCAAAATGTGTACAGTGACAAGAGATGCAAGGTCTTATTGAAGGAATGAAACAGTATAAATAATACATAAGTGATTTGGTTGTAAACTAACATGGCTTAGTGGTTAGATTTGCACCATTGTTTCAGGAATATATGAAGCAGCATCAATGGGAAACTTGAACTAAATCCATGATTTAAAATTGTCTTAATTTAAATCAATTTGCCCTGTCACTAGTGTTAGTCTTTTGGCTGCAACAGATAGAGCATCCTGTATCATATTAAAAATCATCATACGGAGGAAAAAGACATCCATACTTTCAGCAATGGGCTCTCTGAGCTGTGTCACCTTAAAGCCCAATAATTTGTTGTGGTGAATTCATCTGAAGAAATAGAATCTTGCCTATGAAAGTTAATAGTTCAGTACTTTCATGGCCCCACCTCCTCTACAATAAACGTGTCAGTCTTTTAAGGTGCTACAGGACTTTTGTTATAATAAGCACAAGGAGCCCAATACTGATGGCCTGGATACATGTTATATTCATTATGTCAAGAGTAGCCACATGCAAGCCAGGCTCCGACTGTTGGGAATTCTGAAGTTCCCTCAAAGACAGACAGATATATTTAGAAAGGATCACAGAACATCACACACATAAGGAGGAGCCTCTAGCTATCTTTCTCCAGCATTGAAGATAAGCAGAGAAACAATCTCCTTTACTGGTTAGTTGTCCTTCTCTGTGACAAAAGCAACATGTAGCCATTCTCCAAGATGGCTAAGTTAAGAGGTCAAAATTGTGGTTTCTTTGGTGCGGGGAGTTGGGGAGAAGAGAAATAGGTAGTGGTTCTTATTTCCATACCTGCCCATCACTGTCTTTGATAACCATTAGTACTGGAGTGTCCAGCCCCATCATGGTTCTATACAGGGTCTTTAAGCTCATGCCATGCTTTGCAGTACTGTAGACAAGGGTCCACGGATACCCAATAGTTCGAGGTGGAAGGTGTTTCGTTAACTAATAAAACAGAGATGCAAATTAATGCATGCACATTTAATAAATGGGTTAAACTTATGAAAGTTTTTAAAGCTTTGAGATGAGACTATTCAGTCAAACACACACTTAGAAATAAGTCTTTCCTCTCTTCTTTCTTCCAAACTTCTTCAATCCATTACTTCAAGACTGGGGGCAATATCCAACAGGGGGCTCACACCCCTGCCGATCCTGTTGGGCCCTGCCAATTCCCTTCTGCAAGCAGCACCCACCGCTTGAGGAATGGAGACTTAGTGCTTCTGGGGGCAGCTGGAAATGAATGAAAATGCTTGTTTCTGGAATAGGGCAGGTCAGCCGAGCTTGCGTAAGGGAGCTCCGCCAAGCTGTCCCAATCCAGAAATGAGTGTTTCCACTCAATTCGGGGTTTCCCCTAGCAAGCGCTAAATCTCCCTTGTGGAAGCAGTGGGTCCCGCTTGGACAACAGAATTGGCGGGGGAGTACCTGGTTGGATACTGTCTTATAACTGCCTTAAAAAACTTTACACCAGTGCTCCAAATATTAAATTTAAAAAGAAAAAATTGATTGTGTTTTAAAGTAACTTACCTGGGTTTAAGTTCCACTGAAGTCACCAGGATTTACTTCCAAGCAAGAAAGCTTCTGAGATTCCTATGCCCTGCCGGGCTGAAGCCGAGAGGGCAGGAGGAGCAGCAGAGGCAATCTTTGCCTCCCTGTCCTCCCATCTTTGCTTTTTTCGCTACACAGGATTTTCAGCCTGTCTAGCGAGGATGCTTCAAAGTGGGAGGGAAGTAGGCTGGAGGAGGCTCAGAATAAATCATATCTTGGCCTCTCCGGTTTCCTCCCCTTCCCTCTCTGCCCACCAGAAAGCCTCCTTTTCTCCCTCTCCGAGGTCAATTTTCCAACCTCGGAGAGGCAGCTCCAGTTCTCTCACACCAGTTGCAAAGGATCGGATGTCCAACTCCCCCTTCCATGGTCAGAGCACTATCTCCGACCCCCAAAGGGCAGAATCCAAGTCATCCTATGGTCCCTGGGAAGTGGGAAGCTCGCCCAGGGATGATCGTATTGCTTTCTAAATGTGTTTAGGACTGGCGTATTAGGACAGTACTATGAACAGTCCACACCAGAAATGATTTGGGGACTGAGATTACTTTGCCAAAAGTCCTCCAGACATTTAGGAGCCCAAATTGGATGAGGTGGAAATCGGACCTCTACTGCTATATCTCACTGTGAACCTTCCCTTTTCCCTTTCTTACTACAACAGAGCAGCAGCAATGACTTGTGGCAAGGGCCAACAAGAGGGCATTTACAGCACTACCCAGAGATGCTGTAAAACTATGGAACATATTCCCCACAGTACCCAACATCACTGGATGTTACTCATGGCAGCATCAAGGGATATTGGGACCCATGGGAATTCCATTCCCACAATTCCGACAGATCCCACATTGCTACTGCGCAAACCTGTGGCAGAATTGAGTGTCTAAATCTTCAGAATTGTCACCTCACAATGAAGCTCTTGTGCCTTACTCCATCTCTCCAAAGGAAATAGTTGGCGGGAAGGGCCTGGAGGCAGACAGAAATGGATAGGCCTAAACTCTGTGAAGGATCTATGGCCAAACTGAAATTAACTGAACTCCCTAATTTACATGTTCTGCCCATCACTAGAACTAACTGATCCAGCTTTATGCAATGGAATTAATTCAGAAAAGCAACAGGGCGTCATCTACAACATTCTTTTCTTCATCCCAACATAAATTTTTATTATGTGTAGTATTTTGGCCTAGCAATATTGCCTAAGGTAGCTATTCTAAACAAGAATATTTGCATGATAGACTGAGTCACATTTTTGCTTGATACTTTAACAGCAAGCAATGGTAGTGACACAGCCCAGCTTCTTGAGTTACTTATTGTAAATAAGAAATTCAGAAGAGGGGACTGAAATGTGAAGGCAGGTATCTTCATTTCTTGATATCATCATGAAGTAATGTTGGGATTTTGGAAGGGCAACATCGAGTATACATGTATTACCATATTGTGTACACACCTCCAATTTACATGCCAAAGACTGGGTGCATGAGGCAATTCAAAATAATCCTAAAGTTAGGTTGGATCCAGAGTGATGCTTATAGTAGACCCACTGAAATTAATGGTACCCATTAGTCATGATTAACTTAAGTCTCATTGATTTCTATGGGTGGTACTCTAAGCCCCACCCATGGATCTAACCCTTTGAATTTAGATGTCAATGTCCATACAAACATGTCAGTCTCTCTTGTTGATAACTTTGAGTAAAGAGTGGGAAGCGAACTGTAGCAATATGCAAAGCAGGGGGGGGGGGATAGTGATAAGCAATCCCCTAACTACACACAACAAAAGGAAAACAAGTTGAGATCATACTGTAATTCATTTGAGGGTAGATACTTTACTCCTTTGTGACTCACCCCTGTAAGAAAGAATATAGTTACCAGCCGCACAAATAAGAATGTGGTAGGCTGGAACTACGGAATCTTCTTTTGAACCAACCAGAAGCATTTTGGAGCCAGGGGTGAACAACTTCACATTAAACAATCACGTGTACAAATTAGTTTTTTTAAATGCTTAATTGCTTTTTGCTCACTTGCTTATACTAGATCTTCAGGAGAAAGGTGGATAATATTTACTATTACAGTTCAGTTTTCTCCCTTTAATACAATGTGAAACTTATAGCATTATAAGGACTATCATACCTTTCCTATTTCATACCTTTTCAATTTGTTCCACTTGTAGCAATTCACTGGGTTCACTAAGATTTGGCCGAAATGCCTCAGGCTCCAGTTCGGTCTTGATGGTTGTTGCCTGCTTTGAATGTGTATCTTCCCTTGTGGTAATCTGCAAAGAGGGAGAAAATTAAATTCTAAATGCTGTGCGACATGCCTGCAAAACTGCAAACGCTTGTCAAAAGTACCTATGCTTATGTACCCTGCACAATTCCAAACATTACAGATTATACAACTGATTGAGACCTTTACAATGGCACTCTTTCTTATTGTAAGTTAGCTGTACATTCTGCAGTATGTTCCAGTACATAGTACATGACACATGTAACAGCTTCTGGATCCTTTTCTCATCACATCACTCCTGTAACAATGAAAGGAATGTTTTTGGCTGTATGGCAGGGGTCCTCAAACTTTTTAAACAGGGGGCCAGTACACTGTCCCTCAGACTGTTGGGGGGCCGGACTATAGCTTGAAAAAAATATGAACGAATGGATCAAGTAAAAAAAAAGGACCCGGGTCCTTTTTTTTTACTTGATCAAATGGAAAGTTATTATAAATTAGTAATAAATTAATTATAAATTAATTTGCTGTCTAAAATTGAAATACCGTACATTAAATTTTAAAAAGGTATAGAAAGGCTTGATTTGCACACTGCACATATCTTATTTGTAGTGCAAAAAAACAGGAAAAAACAATACAATATTTTTAGTATGAGTGATGAGCAGTATTTACCAGCCACAGAGCTGGTGGTCCACATCCTGCAACTTTGTTCCACATAAATGTGCATAAGATTGCAGCCTTACAGCCTCATCTTCTGCATGTCTACTTGGAAGTAAGTTTCACTGAATTCAAGGAGACTTTCTCCCCAGGTAAGTTTACAAAGGATCACAGCCTTAAAAGTACAAACCCATTCCCTGGGGTAGGTCAGGAAGACCTGGTACCCAGAGAACATAGTGAGAGCCAGTGTGGCATAGTGGTTAGGCTCGCCGGGCTCCGTGCGGCTCGCACCCCGCCACCGCCAGCTATGCCGCATCTCCCCCATCATTATGTCGGTGGCTTACATAATCTTCCTCCTCTCCATTTTATCCTCACAATAACCCTGTGAGGTAGGTTAAACTGAGAGTCAGTGACTGGACCAAAGTCAGCCAGTGAGCTTCATGGCTGAGTAGGGACTAGAACCCGGATCTCCCGAGTCCCAGTCAAACAATTTTGCAGAAGTAACCTAAATTGATTCTAATTTTTTCTCTAGGCAGGCGTCCACGTGGTGCAGCAGCAGCAGGGCCTCAGCCCAGCACCAATGGCGCCATAGTACAGTAATACCTTGGATTGCAAGTAACTTGGTTTGAGAGCGTTTTGCAAGACAAGCAAATTTTTAAATATTTATTTAATTTTTTTTACTTGATATACAAGCGACGTCTTGCAATACAAGTACTGTAGTACGGCTTAAATTAAAAATCTCTGTACAATTTTTTCGGGGGGAATTTCGTTTTGATATAAGAGTGTTTTGGATTACAAGCACACTTCCGGAACGAATTATGCTCTCAATCCAAGGCATGACTGTACTGCCGAGCCGCCGCCAACAGCTGGGAAGCGGCCGCCTAGCAAGAAATCAGCTGAGAGGCGGCTGCTTTAGCCAGAAATCAGCTGAGAGGCGGCCCACCACCAGGCACACACACAGCCCACCCCCCGTAGGGATGTACTTCGGGCCCTACCTGGGCCCGAAATTCTCCGCGGCGGCGGCGGAGGCCCAATCCCGCTCTTCTGAGCGGCGCGGAGCGTTCTCCGTGCCGCTGCTGGACGCCTGGGTGGACCAACCCCCCCGACCCCTGCTGGACCCGCCACCGCCGCCTTACCTGCACCCGCCACCGCCGCCGCCGGACCTGCTGGCAGCTGCACCCGCCGCCACTGGACCCACCACCGCTGCCCGTCCCCGTCGCGTCACATACGTCGCGCTGGACCCCCACACTCTGTTTTTGGCGGGGGGAACCAGGGCAACAGGGCTTAAACAGCCCTGTTGTCCTGGTTTCCCCCGCCAAAAACAGAGCGCGGGGGTCCAACACGACGGAGCAGGGTCCCGTCACGTCACTTCCGCCGCGCTGGAAGTGACGCGATGGGACCAGCGCAGGCGGCGCAGCCGGCTCTCCGCAGAGAGCAAAGAGCTATTGGCGAGCCCGTGCGGACACGGGCGGGCCCAGTTCGGGCCTACCGCACGGAGCCTAGATCGGCCGCTGGGCTGGATGGAAGGGCACGCCGGGCCGGATCCGGGCCGCGAGCCGTAGTTTGAAGACCCCTGCTATATGGCAACTTGCAGAACATTTCTAACTTGTATATCACAGGGCCAAATTAGACACAATAATGGCAGATTCTTGTGTTTTAAGCATGAATATGCCGCAGTCGCAGAAAGTGAGTGGTGGAAGGCCATACAAGCCACATTTGTCCAAAGTGGTGACTGTGGGGAGGTAACCCCATGAGCCTGTTTTTCTATTTAAATTGGTCCTTCGCATCCTTCAGCTTTCTAGGATTGAAAGATCCAGGTTTAAACACACAGAACTCCTCCCAAGTTTAGATTAAAAGTGGAAAAAGGGGACCTAGAAATATTTTTCTAGTAAGATATAATAGGGTATTACAATTTATGTTGTATTAGTACTAGCAGCAGTGGTTAATTTGGCTTTCCACATAAAGGATACATAGAAACTTATCCCCAAAGAGGAGTCGCAGTGCACTTCACCCCGCTTCCAAAAGGGAGCAAGCAAGCCCAGCATCTTCTCACCTTTGCAATGAAAATGACAGATATACTCATCAGTGATTCGAACTCTGATAAGTACATCTGTGTTTCTCCTATCCCCATGCTCAATTTGGCTTCCTGCCATTTAATTATTTTAAAGCATAGAATTACATTTATCATCTTAGGACAAGGAAACAGTATCAGCTAACTGGTGCACTGGCAACTTCTGCTGCAAACAAGTATAACTAGTTTCACTGGCGCTTGATTTCTGAATAAAATGCTGCGAGTACGTTCTACTGCTCAGATTATGTATGATCCACACACACCCTCTTACATCCCTTCCCCATCCTTCAGGTTCCTGGTGCCTGGTTACTGCACCCTCTGGCCCGGTGGTCCTATTGGTAAATGGCAGGACAATTTGTAATAACACCTCACTCATCAATGATATGAACTTGGATGAGGGAGCTGAGCTGGTATGCATTACTGAGACCTTGTTGGAAAGCTGGGTGGTGTAGACCTGAAACAGCTTTGGAGGACTGCGATGGTAGTGGTGTGAGTCACTGTGATGCATAAAAGTTCCATCTTACACACCAGGAAATGCTTCCACACTGGGACAGGCTATAGTAACTGTACCTTGCGTTGGGCCAAAGAGACAGATCGGGGATCCTATTGGTTGTAATGACCTCCCTGACTGAGGTAGTCTTGGATGTGTTTTAGAGAACCCTAGGCCTTGGTTCTGGGGGATTTAACATCTACACTGAGACTGATTTAATACGAACAGTTCAGGATTTTGTGGCATCCATGAGAACCATGGGGCTTTGTCATTGGCACAACATGTGGGGCAGGACATAGCCTTGATTTGGCCTTTGCCGCAGGGCATGAGGGGGTGGTCTGGATATTGTGTAGCGGGTGGATCACCCATTGTTAAAGTATGACCACTTTCTGGTGAAGTTTGGTCTCATGATGCCAGTCCCTTCTTGCAGATCTGGGGGACCCATTAAGATGGCCCACCCCCAGAGATTTAAGGAAACTGATTCCTGAATGCTCTGAAGCAATTTCCCATAGCCAGAGCTGATGATTGTGTTGAGGCCCTTACTGTGCTGTAGAATCACGAGGTAAGCTACAGCCATTCACACAATTGTTTCCAAGAGTCCTCTTTGTAACTGTGGAGCTTAGATGGATCCCCGGTTTAACGTGGAACTCTGGACAATGAAACAGATTGGAAGATGTCCAGAGTGTAAGTCTCATCATGAAGGTGACCAAACATGTGTAATAGTGCATAATTACACCTACTGTGTGACAGTGAAGGCTTACTTTGCCACCTCTATCACATCTTTCAGTAGCCGTTCAGCTGAGCTTTCCCAACTGGTTCAGGAATTGCTTTCATCCACCCCAGTGAAAATCCAGTATTGGATCCCTTGCTGTGACAAGTTTGTAAAACACTTCCAAGAGCAAAATGCAGACTTGTATGCCACTATTGATACAGTGTCTGTTGTATGCAGTAGGTGCAATTATGCACTATTATGCATATTTGGTCATCATTATGACGAGATTTACACTCCAGCCATCTTCCAAGTTCAGTGCATGTTTTGTGGGACAGGTTTCAGATTTTGAAGCCTGAGGATGTGGAATATACAGGCCTGTGGCTTATGCTGGCTCAGCTTGTCTGAGCGTGGAAAGCTAAGCAGGGTCAGGCCTGGTTATTACTTGGATGGGAGACCCCTCCTCTAGTTTCCTGCATTGAGCAGGGGGTTGGACTTGATGACCTTGTAGGCTCCTTCCAACTCTATGAACTATGAAATCTATGAAAAGATGCTTACATCAGTGTGAACCACCACAGGCTCTCTAGATCCTTGCCCATCACGGCTGACCTCATGGGCTAAGGGAGTGCATTGAGTGATGGAGTTCTCTCTGCTGCCTTGAAGAATGCAGCAGTGCACCCACTCCTGAAAAAACCCTCCCTGGGCCCAAAGATTCATACTAATAATGATCTGGTCACAGACGCCCAGTAACATGCTCAAGAGAGAGTAGCGGTGTTTCAGCTGCAGGCATTCTTGGATGAAACTGATTACCATGACACATTCCAGACTGGATTCAGGTATGGTTTCAGGATAAAATTGACCTTGGGCGCACTGATGGATAACCTTCTCCAGGAGAGGGGTAGGGGAAGTGCAGCCCTGTTACTTTTCAGTACCTCAATGGCTTTTGATACCATTTACCATGGTATACTCCTGGACTATCGGCACTGTTTTTTGGTAACCTTGCTCTTACTTTTGGGGTAAGTTCCAGAGAACAACATTGGGTGACTGTGTCTCAGCTCCCTGGCATTGAAGTGGGGGGTGCCACAGGGCAGTATTTTGTCCCCAACATTGTTTAACATCTATATGAAGCAGTTGGGAGTGGTGATTAGGAGATTTGGGGCAAGATGTCATCAGAATGCTGACCATACCCAGCTCTATTTCTCTATAACATCTGAATCAGGAGAGGCCGTGCATGTTCTGAACCACTACATGGATGCGGTCATGGGATGAATGCCAGGAATTTTGTTTACCTGTTCTGGACAGGATTGCAGTCCCTCTGAAAGAACACATATTTAGTGTGGGGGTGCTCCTGTATCTGGATCCATCCTTGTCACTGGAGGCAAAGATGACCTTAGTGGCCTGGAGTGCCCATTACCATCTTCGATTGGTGTGACAACTATGCCCATTTCTGGATAGGGACAGTTAAGTCACTATGTTTCATGTGCTGGTAGCCTCATGATTACACTTCTGTAATGCACTCCATGTAGGGCTTCTCTTGTGCCTGGTTTGTAAGCTGCAGCTAGCGCTGACTGTAGCAGCTAGGGTGCTTAGTGGGGCACCCAGCTACTTACATATTACACCTGTATTAAAAGAACTACACTGGCTGCCTATTAGCTACTTGGCTATGTTCTGGGTTTTGATGTTGACATACAAAGCCCTAAATAACTCAGGCCCAGGATACTTAGCAGGCCACCTTTCCCTATACACCCACCCAGAGGGCTTATTGGTCATTCCGTGACCAACAGGATGTCACTGTGCAATATCACAGGCCTTCTCAACAGTGGTGCCCACTCTATGGAACAGCCTCCCACATGCAATTCAAGAGGCAGAAACTGATCAGTTTCAAATGCCTTCTGAAAATGTGTTTATGCAAGCTTTGTCTGGCTTGTAACTGACTACAACACTGCTCTGTTGTTTATTGTTTCTTCCTGTGAGCTGCGGTTTATTATTTTTATGTTGTATTATATAAGTATTTTAGTTGTGTTTTTAGAGTAGTTTTTAATAGTAGTTTGTCTGTAAATTTCTTAGAAATATTGTACTATGCGGTATATAATAATAATGTACATCTGCATGCACTCAAAGGCTTCCCCTCTATCTAATCTTACTGCATTCATTATTTTTAAAAGTTGATATTTTCTGTTTTTCAAGTGTCATCTTTTAGGCAGGTTAGTCAGTCTGCACCCACACGTGTATTTACTCGGGGCCCAGTGATACATTACAATGGCAGACTTAAGAATGAGAACATAGACCTCTGCCAAACAGCTGTAAAATAGCAGGCTGGCAGGGGATTTCAAGCAGAGAAATGGCTGGTGGGGTGGGGATGCCAAACTGATCCTTTGCCTGCTACTCCCCACAGCAGCTATTTCCCCTCTCCCTGACTGGCTCATTTCCAGTATTGAAGCCTAGCTAAGGGAATTGAATCAAAGGGGGCGGGGTTATAGGTGAGAAGCATCCAGGGGGAGGAGGGGTTCAGCACCCCTTCCCTCCCATTGCCTCTCTGTTCATAACTCCCTTCTATTTTACAGCTGTTGGGTGGTAGCCTGTATTCTAATTCAGCTTTTCCCAACCTGGTGCCCTCCAGATGTTTCTTTACTACACAGACAGCCCAACACTATGCATATCTACTCAGAATTAAGTCCTACCAAGTTCAGTGGGACTTATTCCCAAGTGAGTGAGTATAAGATTGTAACCTTAAAGTGGTGGCAAGTTTAAAAATTACCATTAACCAAAAGCCCAGCTGATCACAGAATTATTACAGATGTACTAGTAAAAAAAAAAAATCATCTTACAGAGCCCATCATAGGGCTGAAGGCAGTTATTTAAGTGACATTATAGTAATACCATTTCTGCACTCATTTTACATCTCATTCGCCTATGCATCCCTCCCTCCCTCCCTCTTTGATTTCTTCTTTCACTCTTTGCTGCATCCATTCTCTCCTTCTGCTGCACCAGTAATTTAGCATTTGCCCCAATACCCTCCATGAAGTGAAAAAGGCCACTCAGAGAGGCAGCCAGCAAGAGCTATGTCTGAAATCACACAGTGGCAGCTCAAAATTGTAGACCTGCCCAGAATGCTGCAATGTTTTATGCAGCATCACTCAAATTATAAGCACTGAGTGATTTCCCCCCCCATCTGATGCCTCTTTATTAAGGAGGCTCACAATAACCTTCATGAATCCTGGAATAAAGTAACATTTTCCGGTATGAACATGCTCAAAAAGAAAAGTTTCCAACTACTTAAAAGTTTCCAACTACTTAACCCTAACCCTAACCCTAAAAGGAGGAAAGTAGTAACGCAGACAACACAAACAAATCCGAACATACAATTCCGTTACAAGCTAAATGATTGAATTGAAAGATTATATAATAACTGTAAGACAAGGTGTGTTTGTCTCAACAACCTAAATCAATTTTTAATGCTAATCTCTACATTAACAGCCAATGCAACCTCACTGATAAATGCAGTTTACCAATTGAGGTACAGACTGCAGGACTGTGTACTCCATTTCCAAGGTTTCTACTCTTTTACTTTCTTTTCTCCCTAACACCACCACCCCATACACACACATTGAACCAACACCAATCTTTACCACAGTTAAGCATTTTGCTAGCAGTAACATTAACCATCAGGGGCTCCCTCTTAACTAGGGTTTACTAACCTGTTTGAAACCAACTTCCAAAATGGAACCACAGTCATGTTGGTGCTGACAAAATGCTTCACAACCGTTAAAGAGGGGAGCTGAGAATTTTCAGCCCTGTGAACCATTCCTGATCCTTTAACTGTGTTTACGGAGTATCACTACTACTGGCTCTCCAACAATGGTTAGTTTGAGATGGGAACTATATAATTTACTAAGCATTCACTTAGCTTCCTATTAAGTAGTGGCAAGTGCTATTTATATACTATAAAAATCACTTCAGGTGTATCCATATACTGTACTGGACTAATTTTGCAATGTCAGTACAGATCTCCTAAAGTAAAAGCAATTCAACAGCCACACCAGCAAATAGCAAATAATGTATGTGTCATTTGGCAAGAAATATTTTACTGATTCCCTCAACAGAAATTTCTACCAACAGAAATGTAGTAAAATCTTGGTTTTCTAATTTATTTATTTTTACTTATTTAATTAAATGAATAGTTCAAATAAGTTCTCTTTTGAAACACTGAACCTCCTGAAGGCATTATCCTAGAGAATATTTTTAAAAAAGTTTCTCTCTTATATTATTGGTACTCCTGACTCATAACTAGGTAGCATAAACTAGGTCAATAAGGCACTACCTGAAATATTAGCTATTCTGGTAAGACATGAAAGCAATTCTTCTAATGCAGCCAATTGTAAATATTACACAGTCAGACACAGATTTAAAAACCCTTTCAGCTCAGTCTATATCTTCTTTTTTTTAAGTAAAAAAAAAAAAGCCTTGGATTTATACTGATTTACTTATACTGAAGTGAATGGCATTATAGAGGCTTTCCAAACACTTAACCAAGCTCTGCATTAGAGCTTTCATTATTCATTCTGTAATACCCAATTCAGTTTATTTCTTCATGTTTAGAAAATGCTTATACAGTTTTAAAGATATGCTTTCAGCAATAATGTACACAACTATTCTTCACATGTACGTATGTGTGGAAAGGAATGTATCTACCGAGAATGCAAAAGACACACCAAAAAGCTTACAAAGGGCTGGAGTTACTCAAGAAGCTTAAAGCAGCAGAGAAAGGAAATACCGTAGTACATCATCCAGCACCTGTTGTATTTGATTCAAGGGGCTCCAGATAACCAATAACAAATATGGGTGAAAACAGTCTCCTGCACATGAGTATTGAGACATATGTAGGTTATAATTGTTTTATATGTGTAGGTTATATTGTTTTAATCATTTATTTTATTGTGTTTTACTGTATTTTAATTGTACATCGCCCAGGGTGGCCGGGTGACCGGCCAGATGGGCGATTAATAAATATAATAAATAAATAAAATAAATAAAAATACCTTTACATTTTATATCAATGGCTCGTGGCCAAGAATGTCGATGAGTCTACAGCAATGCTTTGGGGGGGGGGGGGGAAGGTTAGCTAAAATATGTTGCAGTTTGCAATTGGGGCTAAAGCAAGCCCTTTTGCATTCTCTTTTGAAAAGTGTTTATTCAACTTCATCCCAAGCTGTGAAATGCAAAGTCCTCATCAGTATGAAAATAATAATAATGCAGCAATGAGAACAAAGCTTCAAAAGATAAACAGAAAATTCCTCTGAGTTTGAAAAAACTAGAGCTGAGCCAAAATATTCTTTTTAGCTTTGTTTTCACTTTCGTTATTGTTTAAAAGCATTTCCATTTTTTGGCAAGCTTTCAACTGCTCTCTCAAATTTTCATCCGTTTTTTATCCAAGTGCCCAGCACTAAAAAGAAAGGATGTAAATCCAAAGGCTTGTTTTTAAGGCTCAAGGGTACTGTACAACCCTTGAGTTAGTCCACAGGATACAGCTCAATGACGCTTGGAAAACTACCCCAGCCAAGAGCTAAAGCTTATGCAGAGTCACTTTATATACTAAATGGCTGCATTAGGACTTTATGCTAAACTATGGTTTAGTCAGATTTGAATGAGCCTAGCCTCCAGCAGGCTCTCATGCTTCCCTCTCCTTTGGTGCCAGGTGGACAAGTTCACAAGCTTTTACTTCTGGTTAAACACAGCTTGCCATGATGCCTGGACATGGAACTGTGGATTCATGAACCCTCCAGGCCACATAATTAGTAAAGGTCACTAGCCCTCTCCTAGCCTTGTCTACAGTCACATCAGGTGGGGGACGGCTTACCAAGAATATATAAAGGATTCTGCATATGCTTTAACTTAGTCAGGTCAGGGAGCATTCCAAGCCTGTCAAACAGCCCCCAGGAATTGCACAGACCCTTTGCTCTCAAGGGCCAGGAGCTTCCCTGACATGTGCTCTGTGAGCGAGCTCGGGTTCTGCACAGTTCCCTGGAACATTAAAAGCAGCCTTTGGGAGTTTTTGTACAACTCTGTAACTTGTGACTAGCACCCAGGATTTGTATAAAAAGCAGATCAACACTTTATTTTAGTGTATTTTGCATGTGAAATTTGCAAGCACGAAAATTTTGATGCAGAAACTGAAATGTGCAAAAGTTTGGCTCAGCTCTAGGAGTGACCCACTTGTCAAAAAATGTCATCACAGCACTGAACTATACCACTGCATGGAGGCATACATCCATAAGGAAGGAATTTTCTGCTGAGTTCTTGCAGTATTGTAGTTAAGACAAACCCACTGAATATGAGACTTGTCCTGATCAAGGACACTACAGACAAAGATGTTCTAGCCTCTGGACGAGGGGATTAACTACTGAAGAGAGCACCTTGAGACGTCTGCAGAGTGTGCGTAGTTCTTCACTATTTAGAGCATCGATCCTGCGGTGATACTCAGCCACTGACACTACCTGAATATGGAGACAGGAAGACAATAATTCCACTCACAGTTAAAAGAAAAATAAAGAGCAAAAAATAAAATAAAATAAATAAAATGACAGAGTATGGAGAGGCTGGATAGGGTGGACGGGAAGAGACCAGCAACATGAAAAAATTAAAATGTAACAAGACATTTACCATTGTAGTGATATGATGCACAACAGTATTTCAGATTTAGAATGAACACACACAGCAGTTGGGATTTCCAACAAAATAGCACCAGAGATCCAATATATCTCAATATAGCAAAAATCTGCTAGAATAATATATAAGCACCCACGTCCCTGAACCACTTCATTTCAGAAATACTGCCTGGTGTTTTTAACTGGATATAAATGCTAACTGATGGGAAAAAATTTGCAAAGGCAAATTCCACGTTGGGGATTATTAGGAAAAGGACAAAATGTAAAACTGCCAATATCATAATGCCTTTATATAAATCTTTGGTGCAACCACACTTGGAATACTGTATCCACTATTCCTTGGAGAAAGTATATAGACATGCAGTTTACAAATATATTTTGAGTCCCTAGGAGCATAAGCAATGGGCAGAGCAATCCTATAGCCCCTAGACAGCACCTAGAGGACCATGGGATTTTTTTGGTTTCCCAGATCCGAGGTCAGAAAAGCACTCCGACCTCAGATCTCAGGATCCCCCCCCCCCCCCGCAGCTGGCACGGAAAGAACCGTGCTGGCTGCTTCTCTGAGGTCGTTAGACTGACCTTGGAGAAGGGGTTTAGGGGGCATTCCAGGGGACAGAGAGGGGAGGAGACCAGCGACGTCAAGATATGATGTATCCTGGCAGCGCCTCAGCCTCCTTTCCTCCCCCTCCAAAGCACCACAGTTAGACTGTGCTCCTCCTGCTCTGCACAGGATGCCCATAATCCTCTGAGTTTGGAGGATTATGGGCATCTCCATTGGATTGTGCTCTAAGTCAGTGTTCTCCAACCTGGCTGGGGCATGCTGAGAGTTGTAGGCCAAAAACATCCGGGGACCCAAGGTTGGAGAACACTGCTCTAAGTAACCAAACAATTTTTTTTGAATAGGTCCAAGTGATGGATTCCTACCACCACTTCTGGTAAACATCAAAATTCTGGCTGGTAAAAATACAGCACTTGTAGAGTACACTGCACTTTGGATACTGTCAAACTAACTGTAAAGAGAATCCCACTGCAGGTTCCATAGGTAGCAGGGAGACTGGATTAAGTGAGAAATCCTATCTTAAGGGATGTTTCTGAAATACTACACAGAGGAGTGGATAATTGATTTCTTTTCTTAAATAAAATGTACAACTCAGTCCAATCGCTGTAAAATGGATTGCATACACAGTACCTGCAAGAGACGTATAAACATGCCAGAGGTCGGAGGACTTGGATCTGAATTAATTTCACCATACTCCATTTCTTTTCTGTTCACCCAAAAAACCATTTATGCTATTAATATTCCCAAAATGTTAGGCTGAAGATTTCTAGTATAATAGTTCCCAGAAACCTTAGCCTGTCTATGTAGCCATGTGGGTTAACCACCCTATTGTCTTTGTGTAAAGACAATACAAAGGGTAGTCTCAGACTAGAGTCCTTAGAACTGCTTCTTCAGCACTTTAGACTACTGCCAGAATCCACTGCCCTTGCATGATTGTTCACTCAGTCAGTCAGTCAGGCGATCACTCGTGACCGAGTAAGATTGTCTTCCAGGATAAAAAAAAAAAAAACAGAAAATTTACAAAAAGGAGATTTTAAAAGGAGGAAAATTCTAAAGAAAATTGTGTAGACTCTAGCGATGGGTCCGTAAGTGACTGTGGAGGCCAATTCTAGATCCACACAGCTTCCCACAGTGAGGACACAGGTTACCAGATGGAAGATGGTCCTGTAAAGGATTCATTTGACGTGCTTTTCGCTTAGCACGTTTCTCCCTTTCACCTTGCACTCGAGCTTCTTCAAAGTCCATAGAACCTTTGTGAAAGGCCAACCTCCAGTTAGATCGTTCATGGGCCAGAGCTTCCCAGTTTTTGATGTTTATATTGCATTTTTTTAAGATTAGCCTTAAGAACATCTTTAAACCTCTTATATTGACCACCGATATTCCGCTTTCCATCCTTGAGTTGGGAATAAAGTAACTGCTTTGGGAGACGGCAGTCAGGCATTCGAACAACATGACCGGTCCACTGAAGTTGGCGTTGAAGGATCATTTTTTCAATGCTAGTAGAGCTAACCCTTTGGTGATGCCATCTACCCAGCTTGGCGGGACAATACTGGAAAATGTCGATCATTTTCTCTATCTTGGCAGCTATCTTTCTGTTACAGCTAACATCGACAGTGAAATCCAGCATCGTCTGAGCTCCGCAAGTGCCGCGTTTTCTCGAATGAAACATAGAGTGTTCGAGGATCGGGATATTTGTAAGAAGACCAAAACACTGTTTATGAAGCCATTGTATTACCAACTTTATTGTATGCCTGCAAAACATGGACTATCTATAAACGTCACCTCCAACTCCTTGAAAGATTTCATCAACGTTGCCTCCGGAAAATCCTACGAATTACTTGGGAAGATAGGCAAACAAATGTCAGTGTACTGGAAGAAGCAAAGATTGTTCACTGTACTATACCTGGTTCCATAAAAACTTTACTGCCTGCAGTCTGAGACAGAGCATGCCTTTTGAGAAATACCGAGAGTACTACACAACGTTGGAGCAAGCAAGAGTTGATCCTGATCGATTTCCCCCTGCTCGTTGTTCCTCAGCTCTGACAGCTTCAGTACCTACTCTCACAGATGGCTAACCTCCACACAACTACTCTACTATCAAACTGACACCTCAACAGAATGCTTCAGTTCATAGCAACCATCTTGTCCACTACAAAAGTACTGTTTTGTTGCCAGCCATCTTTCAAGGACCAAATCTACCTGGATGTAATTTTACTTATCTGCAACATTTTTATCCCACCTTTATAAAACAATATACTCAATGTAGACACATTAAACACCTTCTTCAGCGGAGCTGATCTTGCATAGAGGTGCTGGGACCACCTGAAGTGTGACTGTCTTCTTCTTACTTCTTACAAGATGCGGGATAATTTTGCACTTTATACCCTGCAAAGGGACAGCTGCTGTCCAGGAAGAATTAATACTTCATATGTTGGTCTTTACAGTTCAGGCGGATTTGACACTCAAATGAGGAGCACACAAAGTTCATAAGGGAACAAGGTTGAATATGTTAACAAGAATGCTGAAAAAACATATGAAATTTAAGAGCAGTATTACAGAATTTATATGGTATATTTATAGAAGCACTCTTCAATTCTGTGTTATTTACCATACTTTGGTAAATAAGAGTTAACCACAGTTAACATATTTTGACTTCTAAGTTATCCTCATTTTGCACTGGAAAGGGGGGGGAAACTAATTTGGTTGTACTGAACAGTGTACAATGGATATACATCAAGAGGATTCATGCAAAAAAGCTTGTGAGGCTCTGTTCTTTAGGATAAGGTGACAAAGAGAAGAATACCTGAGAGAAAGACAGTTTTTATTTTTGAACTACAGTATTTGGTACCAACTTGCATGTATGCAAGCGCTGTATCTATAGATACTGAAATTGCTCATTTGTGGTGTGTCAATGGGCAGCCACAAATTTGTTGTCCATATAATGGTTACCCAATTTATGCAAAAATGGTGCAATTAATGTCCAGAAGGATTATGGGAAGCATTTCAGAATACAAAGTAATCCAAATCTATAGTGTTTGTAGTAAATAGTTTGTGCATTTGAACACCTTTTTGACATTCTTCAAAGTTGTCATTTGAGTCTCAGACCAAATCAGGATGCAAGAACTAGAAAAGAACACCTCAGTCTATTTTGAGATACACTCGCTCCCCTTTGATTTACAGGATGTATATTGGCAAGGACCAAGCATAATTATTTTCTTTTCTTAGTGCTTTATTTGGTATAAAGGATGATCTTAGCCCCAGAGAAGCTGATGATATCCTGTTCTCAATACAAGCTAAAATGGCCCTTCATTAGCACAGGTTCTGTTGCCTCCTAGTGTAACACTCTGCTTTGGAAATGTGCTGACAGCTTTGTAACAGGCTAAATTAGTTCCCTCCACCTGGATAGGTTTTATTGCAAGAGTGCACAACCGCATGATGCTGGAGTTTTGCTAGCCCTGTCAATTGCAGCGATTCATATCTGCTGTTGCCCAGTTCACATGTTATCTTTGTCCATATACTAAAGACAAATCAGGACTGTTTAAACACTTTGGCTATGGTTTAGTGTTACAGGCAAATTCAGCCTCTGTCACGTCACACATACATACCACACACACAAGAGCAATGACTACAGAAACATAAGTCAGTCTTGCATTAGAATATCATTGTGAGTTTCCTTTATAATCACTGAGAGAATGGGCGGTTAGCATGATCACCATAGGTTAAACATTCCAGGGATGATCTCTAGAGCTCTCCCATTGAAAAAAACATCAACACCATGCTGAGCCATTAAGGAACATTAACAACCTACTAAGGTTGTTTTCTTGAGAGGCTGGACTCACTGATCTGGTTCACACAATCACTGTGGGTAAAACAAGCCACGGTGGCTGTTTAAGCTGCGATGTGTGCCAGGCACCATTTGCCTAATCACCTGCCCGGGCGCAGCTTATCGTGTCATCCAAACCCAGGTGGCATGGCTTGTTGGCGGGGGAAACAACCCTCCAATAACCCATGGCCTGTTGTTGGGTGATTGGAGGGTGTTTAAGTAGTAATGAAAAGGAGTGGTTTCTTTTTTTAATATTTAAATAAAACTGGTTTATTACATCACTATTAAAAGGGATGAAATTATATGCTTATGAAGAAATAATTCACTTCTTGAATCTGTTATCAAGTTAGTAAATTTGATATTCAACAATGATATTCAAACAATGAAATCATTTTGTGTCTTGTGCACATTACAAAAAAACACACCCTCCTCCTCTGCAAGGAGTTGTTCTTAAGTTTTCTTATGATTTATCTTGGCTCAATTCAGTGCGCGCAAACACGCACACACATGTTTATCATTTTTATGCTGGTTTTTGTTGTCTTGATTTTGTATGCTGCTCTGAGAACTTCACCTGAAGGGTGACTAATAAGCATCCTAAACAAACAAAGCATATACTTGGATCTGAAAATCTCTTTGGGGATATTTTACTTATGCTTTCTTTTTATAACTGTCAAAGCACTCCATAAATAAATGACTAGCTGACAGCATATATCCTAAAATGTTGCAACAGGATAGAGATGGAAGTTATTTCCTGGACACTCAGTTGCTGGTTACAACTTCATTAACAGCATTAGAATATAAAGTTTTAACAGTACAATAGGATTTGGTATACAATTTATCCTTACCAACATTCTTAAATCCAACTGGTAAGCAAGATATGGGCAGCTGCTAGTGTCTCTCCTTTCTGACTGACAATAACTCAACAGAAACAAACCACTAGCAATAACTTATCACCATTGCCTGCAAACAGTGAGAAACATCTCAGCTATGTGAAGTATTCCAGTCAACATTCTTATACCTACCATTGTGTTTACTCTTCATTGTGCTAGCTCACATTGTTAGTGCTTTGGGGCAGTTAAATCAGTTGCTCACATAACATTTTATACACTCAACACAGTTTAAATCCAATGGAGTAACATACCAGAAAGAGATGAAGATAATGGGCCTTAATTTGCTGTAAGGAACAGAAGACTCAGTTTTATTTTTAATTACTTATGTGTCAAAATGTAATGTGGTAATAGGCAACATCTTCTCTCAGGAAGAGATGTATAAGCACAACTTCTATACTTACATCCAAAGATTTGCCCTATAGGCAAGTCTTGGAAATAGCATAACTCTTTGCATTTACATTTTTTGTTATGTCTATTTTTTTAAAAAAGTGTAGAAGCTAATGACTGTGCCTGAAAATATGTCCAGACAACCTTCAGTTCATAACTTTCTTTCCTATATAACCAAATGAGGGAGGGTCCAAACTGATGTGAATTAATACCAAATACATCAAAATGCTATTTCCTGGTTGACAAAAACAGAATCAGTTTGGACCAGCCTTACCCAAGCTGGTGCCCTCCAGATGTTTTGGGATTTCAGTGCCTATCAGACCCAGCCCACATGGCCAATGGTCAGGAATGCTAGGAGTTGTAATCCAAAACATAGGTTTCATAGATCATAGAGTTGGAAGGAGCCTACAAGGCCATCGAGTCCAACCCCCTGCTCAATGCAGGAAACTAGAGGAGGGGTCTCCCATCCAAGTAATAACCAGGCCTGACCCTGCTTAGCTTTCCACAGTCAGACAAGCTGAGCCAGCGTAAGCCACAGGCCTGTCTGGAGGGCACCAGACAAAGCTCGTTCAGAAAGTTTCAGATTCTATGGTTTAGTTGGTGTATCCTGAAATACCAACATGAAGATAAAGTATAGTTTGAATGAACAGTTGCTTACTGTGGGGAAAACACTCCTCTAAATGAAGATTAGTTTATAGAAGTCACAGGAACACCTAAGACAACTCCATTCATTTTACAATTTCTGCAAACATGAAATGCATGGTATTGGTGCCAGGTTACCCGAAAGCTCATTCTGTCACTGAGCCACAAGGACCAAACAGCCACACAGTGACCATCCTCCATCTTCCCATGATTCTTTTAAAAATCTTAGCAGCACTAATTGCTTCCTGTGCATTATTTTCAGAATCGTAATGTATAAAATTAAAAGTAGATAATATTAAGCTGAAGGATTTTTGGATAACGTGCACTCTCTGCACTTACAATAATCTCAAGTCAATACAAGGTCCTATGATACAACTGTCCACATTTCATATTAACATCTGGAGAAGCATGGTAAAATGACCATTTTACATGCTATTTAAATTGATTAGCCATGGATGAATAATGTGTTTTGTTAACAAACATAACTGCAACGTACAAGAACAAGCAAGTTGCTACAAGAAATTCCCTAGTAGGCATAGCTCTCAGAATCTACAACCCATTATTTCCATGTTTAAACCAAATCACTTTAAAGCTCAAGCTGCAAAGTTCAATTTTTAAGTAAAAATTGTATAGTTCAGAATTACAGTATCTATGGAAAGTAGCAATTACCTGAAATTTAGATCTCTGCAATTAACCTTACAATAAAAAGCAGTGACTAGTACAGTTTGCCATGGCATTATCATCAAAATGACAACCAAAACAATAAAAAATATTTCTCAAAGGAATTACCAGGGTATATTTATTTTTCACTGAGTGATGTTTTCTTCCTTTCTTGCCATACCAGAAATGACTCATTTCCCTTAGAAAAAGTAGTTAAAGCGATTTTAGCTTTACATGAGGATTTCCCCCCAGCATTCTCTCTACCTGCTTTCAATTCCAGGCACAGCAAAGCCTTGCTAGGAGACAGAATAACTTGCTAGCTGCACAGAGTTGATTGACAGGATAAACAGCTAATCGGTGAATAGTATATAATCACTGAGATGTGTTTAACCCAGTGAATGAAAACAGAAAGGTTTGTATATTCAAGGGAGGTTGCAGTTCACTAAAGTGCTTAAAAAGCATTTATAGAGTTTAAAGAGACAAGGCATGATTTTCTGAATCTAATGAGAAACGTATTAAAATAAAAATATCTTATGAGATTCCCCCCCCCCCCGAGAATACTGATAATCCATATTTAAACAAATGGCAGTGAGAACTGCCATTTGTTGCAATAAACTGATTTTAATGAACTACACATGCAGTTCAGTATTTTTTACTTTTTTGCTGTGACCACAATTTTTCTAGAAGAAATCTCAGAATACATTTGTGATCAACCTTTTGCACCTCCACTTTTGCAGGGAAATATACTTTAAGAAACATACATCACTGACAGTATGCTTGCCATCTTAGCTCTTATGTCCGATAAGGATCTGAGTAGTTGAGAAAAGAAATGTCAAGAAAGAAAAGGGAGTTCTATCTATAGAAGAAGGGGTTGTAACTGTGCTCACAATGTCACTGGGGCAAACTGCACTCCAGATTTCTCAGTAAAAGTGGGGATAACAATGCTGTAGATATTAGTGAAAAAAAATTTAGAGAAGAGAAGGAATTTCTTGGGCAACTGAGACTAGAAATAAAACAACTACACAAACTCACTCTGGCTTGAATGTTAAGTTCTCTCTCATTCCAGTCAGACACAGACAGGCCAGGGGGCCCTGCAATAGACAGGCCTTTCCTCTACAGACCCACCATGACAGGCATTTTGGGAGCTAGATAAAGAATGGAAAGAAAACAATCCAGGGTTTTCCAGACAATCCTGGGTGGAAACTTCAATTGTCCAATAAAATCTAGGATCTCAAGGATGGCAGGAGGAACGAGTTCATAAGACGTGTACACTACTTCAATGCTAGACAGAACTCCATTGCTTTGTTAATCAATAGCTTCACCTATAAGCCACAAATGCATTTTATATAAACTGTACTGACAGCTCTCTAATATCAAGTGGCAATATCTGATATTATCTAATATCAAATGGGAATATAATGAAGTATAATATTCCACCAAATCTTGAAATTCACTTGTCAGTGTAACTTCACTGACTCTATGGCCCTAGGCAGGCATTAACAGAGGACAATATACTTAGAAGTGCTTTTTTTGTGATTTGAAGTATATGAGGGTAATATTGAGAGGAATTCACATCATTTTAAGAGTCTAGCAGTTTAGGATCCAGCATATATTTTCATAGGTGACACATTTAAAGAGATCTTCTTTTATCAAGTTACAGGGAAGAGGTACAAACCAGTGTAACACTGCTGAAGTCTGTATTTACAAAACCTAAGTTGTTTTTACAAAAACATTATGTTGCAAATTTCAACACAGCCAATCTGAAAGCCAGGATAATGTATGGGTCTCTAGGGCAAGTGACTTTGTTCAAGTCTGTTACAAAAAGTATTTTAAGATTACATTTACTACAGCTGTATGTGATACCCCTCAAAAGGATTCAGATTTCTTGCCATCCCATTGGTAGAGTAAGGTGGTACCAATATTAAGAAGGATCAGTGGAGAAGTCACTGCTGGAGAAGTTCAGGAGAAGACCTGATCCTCCAAATACAGAGCAGGTATTTTAAAAATTATCAACTGAACAAAAAATAATCCTATTTTATTATAGAGATGCAAGCCTGAGTGATATATAGGCAGTCCCCAGGTTACGAACGTCCAGCTTACAGAAAACTCGTACTTATGAACGGACCGTCGAGCCTCCAGCAAGCGCCAGCTGAGGTGCTTGCTGGACTTCCTGGTTCCCCGGCTCTATGTCGTTTACATAGAGTATAGCCTAGTATACGTAAAAATGGCCACAATTTGCATAAATGCCGTTTTTAATGTATACTACGCTATATTCTACGTAAACGGTGTATCTTACACCATTTTCTATGTAAATGACGTAGAACCGGGGAACCATATGTACCTGTTCCGACTTATGTACAAATTCGGCTTAAAGTCAGACTTAAATATGGATCTTGTTTGTAACCCGGGGACTGCCTGTAAATGATATCAAAGGGTTAGCATACAAGAGTTATGAAAATATTTAATCAACACAATTTGGATTGTCACACCAAACGATCTTACCAAGGGAGAGCAATAATCTGGAACACTGACAGTCCTGACAACATAGAAAAAGGTTTACAAAGCATGCACACTTTTAAAATGTCAACACTGTCCCTGAAATTGATATAAGGCAATAAATAGTTTACAAGTTATTCATGCATAGTTGTTTGTTTTTTTTAAAGCTAGCTTCTTTAAGATCTTTCACACTTCATTTCACCCCTCCTATGTCAACTCTTTCAAACATGTTAAAAAATATTCTGACCTTGGTATGTTTAACTTTGCAGAACTCCTTGCCTGTTATGTCTGAGTACTCTAATCCTGATAGAAATGAGACACATGAAGAGGCACATTCAGAGAACAAAAAAGAGCATCTAGACTTTGTGGATTCCTATTTCAAGACACAGGGTGGGTTCACACGACACACTAAGCCACCCTGCGAATAAGCTAAGCAGTGTGGGTTGTTCATGGAACAACTTGCAATATGCCAGACAGACTACTGGGGTCACCGTGGGCTGTTCTCCTGCTCCCTCCCCCTCAGTTCGCCAGCCGGTATCCCAGTGTTATTCACAGCAGAAACAGTCTTCTCTCCCCCTCCCCACTCCTATCGCTACTGCTTTTTGTTCACCGTTGTTTGTTGTTTTGAAATTTTTGGAGGCTCAAAATTGCACAATTGGGGTCATTTATTTTTCAGCCCAGGAAAATTGCGTCACTGTGTTCGTAATTGGGGGGGGGGGGTTGTCCATCTTGCGCAAGTATGCTTTTATGGCTGTCAGATATGTGGTCTTTCCTGGTCAATTTCCTTGTATATTTCAGCTGTCAAAGGTAGGGGAAGTGGGGTAGGTAACATACATGGAAACTGACAAGACAAGATGGCATATAGGCTACTTTGCACAGTTGCCTAGCTGTCAATTGAAAAGCACCAGTGAAGGGGGAAAGCCGCAAAAATAGGTGTACCAAAAGGGGGGGGCATATCTCCCACTTAGTAATGTAATCCTTTTGATTTTAAGTGTTGAACTGACACTTCTCAGTGCCCTCCACCTTTTCAACACTTCCCCAAATCTCCAGCTACTCCAGCCTTTTTATGGCTCCTTTTCAGAGTACTTACTGCTACAGTTACTGCAGTTCCCTGACAGTTCTAAGAAAAAAATGCAGAAAAATATGCAAATTTAATGGCTGGGAAGTAAACAGAAGGGAAATTTGCATACGTGCTATTTTACTGCAGGTGTAAAATTTCCCCTCCATTTACTGCCCTGCTGTTAAATTGGTGGCAATTTCCAATCCATTTACTTCCCAGCCTTGAAATTTGTGTATATTTCCCAGTCCAAAGAATTGTACAAATATTCCCAAGTTGTTGTTGTTGTTTTAAACACCCTTACAGGTGGCAGAACAGGACAGAGCAAATGGGGCACCAGCACCAGCGGTACTTATACCCGCCACCCCCATGGGACTGCAGTCACTCCATCCCATTTAGCCTTCTCAGAGTTGTGTGTGTGTTTTTGTTTATTGAACTGTTAGGGAACCGCAGCAGTAAGTTCTCTGAAAAGGAGCTGCGAAAAGGTGTGCAGGGGAGCAAATATCTCTCCTTTCTGGACTATCTGGAGACTCGGGGAAGTGTTGAAAAGATGGAGGACACTGAGAAGTAGCCTATATGTAGTCTTGTCTTGTCAGTTTCCATGTATGTTACCTGCTCCATTTCACAGCTCCCTTTGACAGCTGAAACATACAGGAAAATTAACCAGGACTGTACATATTGGACAGCTGGAAGAACGCACTTAAGACTGACAACAACAACGGCAACAACATTATGAACACATTTGCACAGCCTGGATTCAGACAACATGAGAACCCATCATAATTAGTAACCCACGATGGGTTGTCATGTTGTGTGAACCCAGTCACACACTTTTGCAGCTACCACGGATGGTTTTAGCTGGTCAACACATTGTCCTTGGCTAACTTATATAAAGACATTATTCTCCAACTTGATGTACAGTGAGACTTACTAGATTAAGAAAAAAGTTCTAAGGTTTTTAGCAACTGAAATTGACCCCATTACTGGAAAGTATCTAAATGCTAATCTTTTTAATAAGCTTTACATGCACTATCTGCATCAATACATACGGTGCTTGCTTCCAAACAGCTACTAAAGAACTAGACACAGAAATCATGTTTTAAGTTTATGCTATTGCAATCTACTATTCAAATTTGCAGTTATTAAAAACACACACCAGAAAGTTAGTATGCTCAAACATCAGGGGTGCAGAACCAGAATTGGGGGGGGGGGGATTCATCCCACCAGGCCCTCTTTAGGCTGGATGGTGCCCACTTATGTCATCACTCTGCTCATTTTGCCTTTCTCCATGCTAAAAAAAAAAGCAGAGTTCTCTGCCTCTCTTAGCACAAAGGAACTTGGTTGGTGCTGGGAGGAGCAGCCGCTCGTCCAGTGCCAGCGAGTTCCTGGTTTTGTATACTCTACGTCATTGGAACTGTTTGACTGGCACTAGAAATTGCAATGTGGGTATTCTACTCACAAGAATTGTCTAATGTTGGGAGGAAGGATAGTCCATAAGATTATGGCTCCTTCTCTGTGAAAAATCATAAGATCCAAAATAGTTCACTTTGTCGGATATTAAACTGTTAACATGAGTAGAACATCCTTCTCAACAGTTATTTTTGTGGGAAAGACAATTCCAACAAAGCTTGTGGTTGCATAGTTTTGTTATTTACCCCTTTCTAATGTATTACTCTTAACAATTTGGGGTCAAACTATCTACATTATACAATACACATGCGTTTATGTCAGTGTTCTCCAACTTTGGGTCCCCAGATGTTTTTGGCCTACAACTCCCAGCATGCTACGCTGGCTGGGGCATACTGGGAGTTGTAGGCCAAAAACATCTGGGGACCCAAGGTTGGAGAACACTGGTTTATGTAGTCTTTAATATGCTACTTTGACAGTTGACTTGTATTACAGAAGTCCCTCCCTTCATTCCTTTCCGTCTGGACAGTGCTAAATGCTGTGGTACATTTGCAAGCTAAACTAGGGACTCAGGCATTGGACTAATAATTACTTCTGAATAGTACAAGTTGGAGACCAGAAGACAAATGCTCCGCAACTCAGTATTATACAACCAGAAGGCATTTGTGTCTCTGTTGACATCACAGCACTTGACAGCACAGCTTGCTTTCTAGAAAAATGACTTTACCAAAAATGAGATTGTAGTAAAAATTGCTGTCATAAATAACCACATCGCTAAGGTGCATTAATTAGTAACAGAGGCACTGAAATTCAAGTATGAACAGCACTGCTCGTGTACACCTTGCATTCCAAAGATATTCAAAGGGTCCTCACACTAGCTATTCTGCATGTTTCACCTTCACAATTCACAGCTGTACACCAGCAGTATCTGGGTCCACAATTTTCAGATTGCCAGCACAGATTTCTTCTACTTTGGCACCCGAAACAATCTCCCCACCGTACCACACTATTGAATTAATGCTGTTTTTTCCACAACATAAACCAAAGCAAGGCACACACTTTAAGTAAAACATACCCTACTGCATGCAGGCAGCAATGAAATGGTTGTCTTCAGACTTCATTTGTACTGCTATTCTAGGAACAGCATGGTCTACTTACTAAATACAGAAACAACAATGCCAGCTTTGGTCTCCAGAGAGGAACTCTGATCTCTTTCTTTCAGGTGCCATAATCCCTCCCATTTTAAAAAGAAGATAAACGCAAAGAATAACAAAGATTGCAAACTAAGATGTTGACCTCCAGTGGGAAAGTTACGTAAGAGTCCATGGTCTGAAGCAGTATTGGGCAACTTGTAGGCCAAAACAGCTGTCAATTTACAAATTGACGTTTTTGCAGGGATCCTCATGAATTTACTCTCAGTAATTATCAATGTTCATACCAAATAAGTATGCAAATATATACCTGCAATATGGGGATTTTTATTTAAAGTTTATTCAAGTCGGAAAATTTAAATCATTTTCCTAAATTGGCAACATTTAAAATACTGAGGAAAGTACATCAAATATAAACAGTATTAAAGAATTTTGTGGCTTTTTATTCTTGCAGTGCTTACTATATAATCTGTTTCCACAGAGATGCCAAATTACGTCACCCATATTTTCTGTATCAACTTCATAACCAATTATCCAAAAATACAGCAGATTCTGATGCACATCCAACAGTAAACACACTGTTACATTGAGAATGGTACCTCTACAAAAAACATTAACCTTTGAACAATCACTAGAACATGAACCAAGTTATACATGCAAGTCTTCAGAAGCATGACTCCAACATACATTGAGTCAAACAATATTATGCAATACATAAGAGCATATGCTTAGGACATGAATGCACAATTAGGGTAATGTGTTAAAATTATGCACTCTCATATGCACCATACAATATGCTAGCAACATAGTCCAGCAACAATCGTGTTTTGTTTATTACATTTACAATATAGATGTTTTTCAGGTATTAGATACTAATAGCAAATTATCCAGGCCTATTTTTTTTCCTTTTGTTTATTGCTCATGTTGATGCACAATAAGCAAAGTTTTACACAAGTGCATGTATATCTTGTCTGCACAATAATAAGGTTCATCAATTTCTTTGAGCAAAAAAAGAAGCAGCATGTAATAGAAGTCTGACAGAACTTTTTAAACAGGAAAAGGCACAGGGTGGGAGGGAGTGATTATGGTAGGAGAAGTAGCATGGGGAGTGCTTGATTTTTCCTCAAACGTAGAGTTTCTGTGGGAGAAAAGCTACTGGGGACGAAAAGCTTCCGATTTCAAATCACCCCCACCCCAAAGTGGCTTTTTCTGTTTAAAGAGAGAGAGAGTACATGTTATACACGTGTGTGTGTAACGGTAGTTTGGCCTACAATATATCCCATTAAATGCTGCCTGGGCTGGTAGATTAGAACAAAACATTTGGATGACAAAAATTAAGCAACTGAATAATCAGAACACACATATTTACAGCTCTTATTGTGCAATATGTGAATTATGTTTTTCCATGAACCTTCTTTCTATGGAAAGTTGAAGGGCTTCGAACAAAAGCTGTGACTTCTAAAGTCTTTAAGAAGCATTTAAAAGCACTTACCTCCCATTCCTTAGCAGTTGATTCATTAACCAAATCCTCACCAGTTTCAGATTCAATTTTTTTTACTACAATAAATCCAGGCTCTCTACTTATTTCTCCAGTATCTTCTGCATATATTTCTGGACTCCACTGAATAAAAAAGGCATACAGATGCTCAGTCCTGTACGAGGGAAAAAGAGAAAATGAATTAACTGACCTTTCAGACTTAGGATCATCGAGTTGGAAGGGGCCTACAAGGCCATTGAGTCCAACCCCCTGCTCAGTGCAGGAAACTAGAGGAAGGGTCTCCCATCCAAGTAATAACCAGGCCTGACCCTGCTTAGCTTTCCACACTCAGACAAGCTGAGCCAGCATGAGCCATAGGCCTGTAGACTGGAGGGCACCAGGCAAAGCTCGTTCAGATTCTATGGTATGGTAGTGATGGCCACCAATTTGAACTGCTTTGAAAGAGGATTAGACAAATCCATGGAGGATAAGATTATCAACAGCTACTAGTCATGATGGCTATACATTATCCCCGGTATCAGAGACAGTAGGCCTCTCAATACCACTTGCTGGGGAAAACGAATGGGAGGTTGCTATTTGTGCTCATGTCCTGCTTGTGGGCTTCTCACAGGCATCTTGTTGGCCACAATGCTGAACTAGATAGATCTTTGGTCTGATTCAGCATGGTTCTAATATTTCTTTCTTTGTGAAGTTTTTATGATCTGCCCTTCATCAGAAAACGATCCCAGGGCAGTCTCAATATACAATATATTATCATTATAAATACACAAAATCAGCCAGTGTCAAATTCAGTATACATAGGCCCAAATGATACATAGACCCAACTGTTAATCAAAAGGCCTAGCAGAAAAGAATTGTTTTTGCCTGGCACTGGAAATGTTGGCATCAACATTTCCAGGGGGCAAGCATTCCACAGCCAGGATGCCACCACCAGAAAGGTACTATTACAAGTTCCAGATGTCCAGACTTCGGTGAAGGTATAACATAGGGGTGCACAACCTTTTCAACCCTACAGGTCACATTGGTATCTGTTATAAGTTATACATAACAGATACACATTGGTGTGTTATAAGTTATACATTCACTTATAACACACACAGTCTCTCTCTCTCTCTCTCTCTCTCTCTCACACACACACACACACACACACACACTCACACCACCCACTGCTTTTCTTGTATACATTCTAAATTTTTTTAAACAACAAAACAGCAAAACCTCCGCTTAAAATAGGAGGGGGCAACTTGTGCTGCATTCTCTTGAAGGCAATCCGTTGGGCTGCCCCGCCCCATCTCCCCACACATACACAAGCTATCCCAACTCCGCAGGGGAGGGGGTGTCTCCCAGGTTAAGGCATTAACTAAAGAGGACAAAACAGAGATGCCTTCTTAAGATGTAGTGCTCTGTTACAGGCAAAATTCCCCTGGCAGGATTGATTGCCAGAAGGGGAGTTCTAGCAGCCTGTCCCCTGTACTTAAGCTGGTGCAGAGACTGAAGAGCTTTTGCTAGGAACGTCTTAATTGCCTAGAATACTTTCTTACCTGGACTTTTCTGCCTTGAAGAAAGTACTGTAGAGATCCTGACTCAGAATCTATTGCTGGACCTGAAGTCTTGACTTTGACTGGGTGTGGATTCTAGCCTTGCAACTTTCTCTTGAAAAAAGCAGTGTGTCAATAGCCTCTGCTTAGCCTATGATTTACTGAGGTCTATAAACAGTGTAAACTTTGCCACAAGCTCTGGAAAGCTGGTCTGTGAAACCTGATCTGCTGCAGTAAAGGGTTTTGCTGTTATTTGTGTTGCATGTCAGGTTGCCAGAGTGTGTCAGAAAGTTGGGCATGACAGATACAAGGAGAGGTGCTCCTTCAGGAAGCTAGTTTCCAAGCCATTTAGGGTAATGTTCAGCAAAACTAGCTATATACATCAAAATGACTTGGGCTCGGTGACAAATAGGCAGCCAGTATAACTCTGTAAGAACCAATGTTATATGGTCTCAAGCTGCCAAACCAGTCAACACTCTTGTGGCTATATTTTGCACAAACTGCAGTCTCCAAACCATCTTCAAGGGCAGCCTCACATAGCGTACATTTCAGTAGTCTTATTGGGAGGTTACCAGGGTATGGATTATTGCAGGTAGGCTATCCCTGTTCATCAACAGCCGTAGTTGGCAAACCAGCCAGAACTGGAAATAGGCACTCCATGCCACGTGAGCCTCTAGAGACATGGTCAAGTCAATGAGTACCCCCAGCCTACATACCTACTCCTTCAATGTGAGTGCAACTCCATCCACAGCAGACTAGTCCCCCAATTCCCAGATCCACAGCACCTCTGCCTTGTCAGGATTCAACTTGTCAGGATTTAACCAAGATTTACCAGCCCTCATCCAACCCTCCAAGCACTGATCAAGCACCTAGCATCCCCCGAGTCCAATGGAAAGAAATAGAGCTGGGTATTATCAACATATTAAAGGCACCTTGTCCCAAATCTTCTGATGACTGCACCCAATGGTTTCATATAGGTATTAAATAGCACAGGGAACAAGATGGATCCCTGTGGGACCACACAGCACAATTTCCCAGGGTCTAAGCAGAGGTCCCCCATTGCTACTTTCATGAACCAACCCTGGAGGGAGGAGTGGAATCTCTATAATGCCATGCCGCCAGCTCCCAACTCATAGAGCTGCCCCAGAAGCATAGCATGTAGGGATGTATGGTTACGTTTCACAGTTTGTCAGGTGCCTTCCGTCATCCTCTCACTGGCAGAACTAGATTTTGTGCAAATGCGTTTGTACCCAAATTCCTGAAAATGCATAAATTTTCATTTATGAGAGCCAGTGTGGCACAGTGGTTTGAGTGTTGGACTGGGACTCAGGAAATCTGAGTTCTAGTCCCCGCTCGGCCATGAAACTCACTGGGTGACTTTGGGCCAGTCACTGACTCTCAGCCTAACCTACCTCACAGGGTTGTTGTGAGGATAAAATGGAGAGGAGGATGATTATGTAAGCCGCCTTGGGTTCCTTTCACGAAAAAAGGCAGGGTATAAATATAATAAATAAATAATAAATAAATAAAATAAATCCTCCCCCCCCCCCAATGTATGTTTTCATGTTTTAGCCTATGGAGGAAATGCACATTTTTGTTCAGTGTTTATTTTTCATATATTTTTCTACAACTAAACTTGAGTAAAATTACAGAAAGTGAAAAAATGGTACGCAAGTCTGAGTGACTCAGGGAATCCGCGAGTTGGATTCTTAGAAATTCATGCTCATTTGAGTCCGTTGCTGATTTCATAGAATCATAGAAAAGTAGAGTTGGAAGGGGTCTACAAGGCCATCGAGTCAAACCCCCTGCTCAATGCATTTCTCTGACATCCCTAAATGGTAGATGGTATCAAAAGTCACTGAGAGGTCAAAGAGTGTTAACAGGGTTGCCATCCCCGTCCCTCTCCTGATGCAAGTCATCAATCAGGACAACCAAATCCATTTTGGTGCTGAAACCAGGCTTGAACCCAGACTGAATTGGTTGAAATAATCTGCTTCTTCCAAGTTTCATCTCTTTCCTTCCCATATGCTTCCAAAAACTTAAGCTCTCTTTTATAATAGGCTAACTGGTTCAAACCAGCTGGGTCTTTTGAGATGTATGTTTAGAGCTATTGAGAAGGCGGTTCAGCCACTAAGTAATTTTTGGATTCACTGGCTAGACAACTGACATCAGAAATGGAGACTAAGAACATAAGGAGCGCCATGCTGGACCAGAACAAGGGTCCATCTAGTCCAGCATTCTGTTCACATAGTGGCCAACCAGCTGCCCATGGGATCCCACAAGCAGGACATGAGTGCAACAGCAGCTTCCCGCCCATGTTCCCCAGCAACTGTAGTATATAGGCATACTGCCTCTGATACTGGAAGACGCTTATAGCCAATCAGGACTAGTAGTCATTGATAGCCTTCTCCTCCATGAATTTGTCCAATCCCCTTTTACGGCTGTCCAAATTGGTGGCCATTGCTACATCTTGCTGAAGTGAATTCTACAGTTTAACTATGTGCTGTGTGAAGTACTTCCTTTTATCTGTCCTGAATCTACCACCAATCAGCCAGGGATGTTGAAGAGTCCTTGGTCTCGAGTCACGAGTCGAGTCACGAGTCTTTGGACCCAAGTCTCGAGTCCGAGTCCAAGTCCTTGGTCCAAAATGGTGACTCACGAGTCACGAGTCACTCCCAAAGCTGACTCCACGAGTCCCTATTAAAATCAATGGGTTTTTTCCCCAACAAAATAAGGCTAGTTCAGATATGTGGTTTAAATAAATTCTAGGCACAAGTGTGCCTTTTTATTTCAAAACTCTGCAACTGATTTTGGCAAGAACAGACGAGGCAGAAAAACCGAAAATAACCAGGCAGGCAGAGGAGGCAGGGAACCCCAGACAGGCAGGCAGAGGCAGCCAAACCCAAAATGTCTGAAAGGTTGCATTTTAGAAAAATGATTTTAAAAAATAAACTTGCTGTACTTCCTAAAACTTATCCATGTTGCATTTGAGGAACATGATTTTTTCTAAATGTTTGGCCCCCATTCTGGAACGGTGAGATCTCATCACAATTCCACCCTCACTGAACACCCGCTCCACTGGTGATGAACTTGCTGGAACCAGAAACACACTCAGAGCAGCCGCACAGAGTAATCTCAGGTCCTTCTTCTGCCTCTCCCAAGTACGCAACACATCAATCAAAATAAATCTTGACACACTGTTGGGGCTGCACTCCTGGTAGCCGTCCATAGTGGCCGAGCAGCGGCGCACCTCGCTTCCCTGCGCTCTTCGCTGGCAATCACGCTCCTCTCCACTCCTTCTGGCACAGCCCAGGGATGTTGAAGAGTCCTTGGTCTCGAGTCCCGAGTCGAGTCTCGAGTCCCATTAAAAATATTGGGACTCGAGTCCGAGTCGAGTCAGAGGGGGGACTCAGTCCGACTCACGAGTCGAGTCCTCGAGTCCGAGTCCCTATCCCTGCAATCAGCTTCATGGGATGACCCCAGTTCTATTATTATGAGAGAGGGAGAAAAATGTCTCCCTGTCCACTTTCTCCAGACTACCACAGAATATTACATGACATTGGACAAAACAGCAATCGGACTCTGTTAACTGGCCAGCTTTTACTGAACTCACATTGCCATAAAAACAAGAGTTCGCTCACAGCTCAAGAGCCTTCCCAATAACATTTAACTGGAGGCCAAGATGTTCTTTGTCATACCATCCTCTCTACAATCAACTCTGCATATACTCTGGAACCCAAGACTCTACTCAAGCAGGTAACACATAACTAGATTAGCTAGATGGACTGTGTTCATTTTCTTTGGAATTCTCTCTGTCTATGTCTGTGTGAGATTGTCGCCTTGCCTTTTTTTCCCTTCCCCCTCCTCCAAATAAACTTTTTTTAAATAATTGGACATTTGGCTGAGTTATTTTAAAAAGGAATTCTCACTAAACTCTTCCCCATGCAAAAGACTGCATGGTTACAAAACTACCATTTGTGTTCTTAGGGTTTTCACACAAGGTTTTTTGTTGAGTTCTGTGTCTCTGGGCTTTGAGAAAGAAAATCCAAAGCACTTTTTATATTCTCTTATAGCTGGGCTGAAGGGAGGGGGGTACTTGGCAGAAGGGCTCAGAATTCCTCAAGCAGTTGGACAGACTAGAGCGCATCAGAAGGTTCATCCTGACTTGTGGCAGCCTATCAGCAGGGATGTTGAAGAGTCCTTGGTCCCGAGTCCCGAGTCGAGTCCCGAGTCTTTGGACCCGAGTCTAGAGTCGAGTCTAGAGTCCGAGGTCCAAAATGGTGACTCGAGTCGAGTCCCGAGTCCCGCCCAAAGCGGCGGCCCATGGAGGGAGCAGGAGGGTCTCCGCGAGAGGAAGAAGAACTGCCCTTCCTCCCGCGGAGACCCTCCTGCTCCCTCCATGGGTCGCTGCCGCTGCCGCCCTCACCTCCACCTCCGCCGCCCTCACCTCACCGCTGCCCTCACCTCGCCAACGCCGCCGCCCTCACCTCGCCAACGCCACCGCTGCCCTCGCCGCCGCCGCCCTCACCTCCACCTCCGCCACCCTCACCTCACCGCCTCCGCTCTCGCCTCTGCCGCCTCTGCCGCCGCCGCCTCCGCCCTCACCTCCTCCTCCGCCGCCGCCGCCGCCGACCTCGTCGCCATCGCCGTAGCACACAGCACGCCGCGTCACGCCGCCAGCGCCGTCGCTCTGTTTTTGGCGGGGTTGCTGTAGTTCAAAAACAGAGCGCCGTCGCTAGCGGCGTGACGCGACATGCCGCGTCACGCCGCCAGCGCCGTCGCTCTGTTTTTGGCGGGGTTGCTGTGGTTCAAAAACAGAGCGACGGCGCTGGCGGCGTGACGCGGCATGTCGCGTCACGCCGCTAGCGACGGCGCTCTGTTTTTGAACTACAGCAACCCCGCCAAAAACAGAGCGACGGCGCTGGCGGCGTGACGCGGCGTGCTGTGTGCTACGGCGATGGCGACGAGGTCGGCGGCGGCGGCGGAGGAGGAGGTGAGGGCGGCGGCAGAGGCGGCGGCGGCGGCAGAGGCGGCAGAGGCGGAGGAAGAGGAGTCCTTGGGCTCGAGTCCCGAGTCGAGTCTCGAGTCCCACATAAATTATTGGGACTCGAGTGGGACTCGAGTCAGAGGGGGGACTCAGTCGGACTCACGAGTCGAGTCCCCGAGTCCGAGTCCCCATCCCTGCCTATCAGTAATTCTTTTTGGGGGAATCCTTGTAAATAAGGGGTCCACCAGCAGGCAAAGTCATCATCCCACCCAGTCTGTAACAGAAGGCAATAGCCTCCCATGGTTGCATTAACCAGCAACTGGTAATTGAGAGGTATTCTGCCTTTAGAACTGGTTCAGACCTAGAGATTCCTTATAGTCATCATAACTAGTAGCCACTGATAGTCTTAACCTGCATGAATTTGTCTAATCCTCTTTTAAAGCCATATAAGTTGGTGACCATCTTACATCCTTTCCCAACCCAACTCTCCTGCCAATCAGTTTCATTGGATGACTCCAAGTTCTATATTATGAAAGTGGAAGAAAAGTTTATCTTTATCCACTTTCTCCACACCATGCATAATTTTATGCTTCCTTACTTGCACTTTTTTAAAATTAAGAAGCACCAAATGCTTGTAGGTAAGGTCCCTTGATTCAGTCGCCTAATTATTTTGGTTGTTCTTTTCTGTACCCCTTCTAGCTCTACAGTATCTTTGTTGATATGAGGTGAACTGCACATGATATTTGAAGTGTGGCCCCACCATGGATTTGTATAAGGACATTATCATCCTAACAGTTTTATTTATTTTTAACACCTTTCCTAATAATCCTTAGCATGGAATTCACATTTTTCACAGCTGTTGCAATACTGGGTCATAATTTTCATTGACCTATCTACCATGACCCCAAGATCTCTTTCCTGGCTTGTCACCATCAGTTCAGATCCAAACATTGGTGAACTGTGTTTTGCACGATGCTTCTAATTGTGGTTTGGAAAGTAAGCACAAGCCACAATCTGAAACTTCAGACCTTAAAGCAAACTATGGCTTGATTTGTGCTAAAACAAGAATGAAAGTGTATGAGCCCATGTTAATTTCCAGTCATTCAAACTATGGTTTGGACAATTGTCTGAACTAGGCCAGTGACTCTCCCAAAGGTACTTGGAGAGACAGAGCTCTTGCCACAGTCAAGGGTTCATATATCCCAGTTATGTTCATTGCACTGGGCCACAATACTGAGGAATTGCACCAAACTCATTGGAATTATTTGAAAACAAGCAGTTTGTGAAACTATCCAATAAGAAGCATGCACCTGACATGATTCAACATGAAAAGATACAATCAAGTCAGAAACCTGACATGGTAATGTGCAATAAAACTAAACTTCCTGCTGTAGCTGAAGCCTTTCAGAATCTGGTGGAAGAGTGTAATTAACGACTCGGTACACTGAAAGAAAGCAGCAATTTAAAAGTAGAAAGGTGAGAATGCACTCCCCTATGATGGCTATATTTACAGAGAAAACAGTCCATCTTACCTGTCCTGTGGTACAGCAAACCAGTACTCATGTTTCTTATCTCTCTGTGCATACTGCTGCATTGATGCACTTGCCTGTGATACAAACGTTTTTCGCATTGGCTTGCCAACTCTGAGACACAAGAACTTGTATAATCGATGTCTTCTCTTCTCTTTCATTAAAGAACCTTTCATTAATTAAAGAAGATATTAAATGCCAGATCATGCTTGGCAAGTTTGATTGGCAAGTGAGTAAGAATTAAACTACCAGTTCTATCATATTTAATAGGACATTTTATTGTGCCATTGACATTATACTATGGCATCTACAAAGGAGAAAGCTGTGTCTCATGTTATTCTTAAAACTACTCTTAACTTTATTTCTCTCTCTCTCTCTCTCTCTCACACACACACACACACACACACACGATTTATCATTATCATACTTTACCATTTTTAATCAAGTAAGTCAAAGGGCGTGCATCAGATTTCCTCTATTTATCCTAGCAACCCTGTTGGGTAGGTTAAACTGAGACATAGAGACTCCCTGCAAGTTTCACAACTGAGAAATGATTTAAAGTTGGCTTTCCTAGATTCAAAACTAGGATTCAAACCCAATTTTAAAAATCGTGATAAAATAGAATTATTCATATTTATTACAACTACATCTCACATACACTTACTAGTGGGTAAATTCCACTGCAATCAGTGGGGCTTGCTTCTGAGTAAACTGCATAGGATTGTAATGCATGGCTGCATAAATACGCAGATGAACAAACAATAGTTCTGAATAAAAAAGCCTACACAACAGGCTTCATCTTGAGAGGAGGTGCCTGTCACTCTTTAAAGTGGTGCCTGTCAACCATGCTATTTAAAAAGTATTTGTTTTAAAATGCCTTGCCAATTAATCTGCAACTCCTTTAAATATAACTAATTGATTAAATGTTGCTACTCTGTTTAAAAGTAACACTCTAGCCACTAGAGCACGATTCAAGAATATATTCAGAAAAGATCTCAATATAGTATACAATATAGTGTATAGAATAGTGTGACAATTGCAGGCACCCGATCAAAAGACAAAGGCACACACCTACTAATTTTAATTAATACAGTTACAGTGGATACATTCTGAAAAGTTAAGCAAAAGGTGAAGCTGTTATTTGGGAAACCAGACTCTTACAAGGCATTGGGAGATACTGTATCATTGTAAAAAAAACATTTTCTTCCTTTTGCACTTTGATCTCTTAGTAAAACTGTGTCAGGATTGCCAATTTTTAAAATTAAATGTAACTCTTAGCCAAATTACCTCATTAGACTTAGTGTGGGGTAACACATAAAACCCCCCGCAAGAGTTCTAAAGAAAATGTTCCTCTGATAAAAAGTAGGTGGATAGAGCACCACAGAGGATCCAGACTTTTGCCCAGCATTTCATAGTCCATTCCCACAAATGCTGTGGTCTGCCAATCAATGGCTTTCCCAAAGTATTCATGGAGCTGGCATACAATGTATTGCCCTTATAAGATGCTCATATTGCCCCCTCTTACTGTTTAATTCATCCAAATTTAAATATACCGTAAGGATTTGGTACCACTATTCCACTTGCCGAACTGCTTTACTTTGGTCTTTAAGTATTATGCTTACGATTACCAACTTTAGTTCACTTTTCTTGCAAATATCTCTGCTTTTATGCTATGTCATGCTGGATGACCCATTACTATCTTATGCTAAAAACTAAATTGTGTTCTCCTTAAAATCTACTTCTTTCACCTCTTTACCTTTTGCAAATTACATCCATTCTTCCCAGTTGAAAAATGTGAATGTCCTTTTCAGTTCTCTTTTCTCCTGTAGATCTAAGTCAGACTGTTAATAGTTATAAAATTGGTCCTTCTCCCCTTGTCTCTCATAACTAAAGTCCTGGTTATTCTCTCATTATTCTGTCTTGATTGTTAGCATTCTTTTCATATGAAACCTTCATATGAAACCATTTATTGCGTCCTAAATTCTGCTGTCTGCCTCTTTCTCCCTGTATTGAAACTCCTTCAAATATCTTCATTCTCTTTCTGAACGGTCCTTATTACTTTAACTTTACACACTATCTTGTTTTTCAAACACTAATCTTATTAAAACATTTGAAATGTTGTCATTTCTTCTCACTTTTACTCCTTTGTTCTTTCATCACACTATGCCTTTTGAAGCGACCCCTACTGGATATCTGGAGAGCTCCCAATATTACCCTATCCACTTCCCCTTCCCCTCAGTTCTTTATAACGTAATGTTACAGATATTTCCAACTGATTGCTTTATCTCCTAGAGGAATTTAATATTTAAGATGACAGGTATTTCATACTACACGTGATCGATCTAGATGGGAATTCCATTGGGAATACAACAGAAATATATTTTCTGAAGAGTGAAGAAAATATATTTTCTACACATATGGAGTAGATTGTTTGTTAAAACTGAAAAACATCTATGGTTCCTTTATATTCTGTTAACATTGAACTCTTACCTTCTATTGTTCCATCTGCTGTTGCCACTTTGTGCTTCATTTCATTATGTGCATCTTGATGCATGTTATCCCTTTGTTGTTTGGTTTGTTGCATAGTATGGCTCTTCCAAAGCTTCCGCAGCACCTCGATATCTGTTTCATAATCTTGAGTTGGCTGTTTCACAAGTTTTCCCTTGTTTGTAATTTCACTTTTAGAATCATTTTCTCCAGAATGCAAACGCTCCTGACCTTCTGGTATATTTTCCATCACAGATTCCTGATCTGTGCTAACATTTAGATTTGTGCCATGTTGTGTTTGAGCATCAGCGGTAGCTCCTCCTACAGTGTCTTGAGCTTCTTTTAGTGCCGTCTCTGCTGCTTCTGAACCCACAGTAACACTAACAGACTTGCTGTCATCATTCAAAGGCTGTTCTACACTGGAGTTTACATCAGCAAGAACATTAGCAGAGTCTGAATTAACTGTTACGTGTTCTGCGCCAATCTGGTTTACTGTCTGGACAGATTCCTGTGAGGCTCCAGAAGATTTATCTTGTCGAAGCTCATCAGAAGAAACAAGCTCCTCCCGTATTGGAGAAAGTTCTGATTCGGTAAACACATCTTCCGAAAGAGATTCCTCTGTGCTTCTTGGAGCAGTGCTGGCACTATCATTCCCTGTATCTCTTATCCTTGAGTCCATTTCATCAGTATTGCTTCTTGTAATTTTCTTGAAGTGGCAGAGATCTTTTACTGATAACTGATCTACATCACTATAAAGCAAAGAGGAACTCTACGTTATAACCTGACAAACCTGAAAATATACCGTATTAACTTTTTTACTGGACACATTGGATTGTATCCAACATTGGCTGTTCGCCAGCAGAACAGAATCCACTGGCAGAATTGGATTCCCTCTCCTCCCTGCAGACCCCCAAAATCTGCTCTGGAGGGTTAGAGGAACCTCTGGAGAAATTACCTCATTACCTGCACAGAGGGAGAAGAGCAAGGGGAAGTTCTGTTGTGTAAGCAGAACTTCATTCATGTGACATTGGAGTTAGCCCATTTTAATTGTATAAGCTGGGACTGTATGACTGTCTGTCATACCCAATTCCACAAGATGTCTGGACATGTACGAACACCAGCACATTACTCCTGCTTGCGGTACATAGATGGACTAGATCAGCCTTATACTTAAGTACTAGCCTGGTAGCCACAGGCAACAAGGAATGCATGTAGATGAATTCCAGGTGGGTGAGTGAGGGATCTAGCCAAGTTCCAAGTTCCTCCCCTGCACCCAGTATAGAAATGAAGTGGGCTGCTAGAGGAGGGATAGATAATTCTATCCTTCTTCTGCCAGCTTCCAACACGCTAGATTTTTTAAATTTATTTTTTGCTAGCTAGTAAGTTTTGCAAGCTTATTTACAAGGCTGGACTGGTAAATCGTTCCATTTTCTCCAGCCCTGAATTTTGTACATTAAAAGGCTTAAGCAAACCCACACCTTTGGACACACTGCTATGAATCTAGCTTTTAAAATTATTATATCATCATCATCAATATTTATACCACTTCTCATTTGAAACAAATCACAAAACCGTTTACAAAAAAATTATAAAGAAAAACAAAACTCATGAAAAAGAACACAGACACACACACACACACACACAATAAAGAAAGCAGCTGCTCATTGGCTTAATAGAAACCTATCTATACAACAGAAATAACCAAGTTACATTACAACTTTAAATACAAAATGGACTGCAGGTCTGGCACTTTACTAAAATAGTATATTATACATTTGTGATTAGCTTTATATGTTCCTGGTGAAAGAGTGAAATGCTGAAAAGGGGATAGAAAAGGGGAGAGGGTACAAAAATGAGGCTTTACTTTTCAACTTCATATATGTAGAAGTCTTTTCTTATTAAAGTTGTTTTAAAGTAGTAATATTACTCTTTTGAGAATGAATAAAGTTATAAAATAAAGCTGAGAAAACCAGTTAAACCTTTCAGAAATAGATTCCAGAATATTTCATCCCTCACCACTTCAAAGGACATTCAAATCTAAAACTGTATCACAACTGCTACTTAATACACTATGATTTCACTAATTCTGGCTTCTATTTTTCCAACAGCGCTTAATGAACTACAACCTGTTGGCAAGCGTGCAAGTATGACGAATACAAATACTGTAAATAACAACAACAACAACATCAAAGGAAGCCACCTTATACTAAGTCAGACCCTTGGTCCATCTAGTCCAGTATTGTTGACACTGACTGGCAGCAGCTCTCCAAGGTTTCAGGCAGGATTCCTTTCCTAGCCCTACCTGGAGATGTCAGGGATTGAACTTGGGACCTTCTGCATTCAAAGTACGTGCTTTACCACTGAGCCACAGCCCCATATCAGGATCCAAGTGTTTTGGGAATGTGCATATATTATATTCTACCATTCAAAAGAAAGCAGTAAAAACTTTAAACACAAGATCCTGTGCAGAGCTCAAGAATCTTGCATGCTTGTCTATCTTAACCCTTTACTGGACAGTCAACTTAAAAAACCCTCCCTACAGTGTTGACATTTTTTGTCATATACTCCAAGAGAAAAACCCTCCCTACAGTGTTGACATCTTTTTGTCATATACTCCAAGAGAGAGGGCAGCCAGGTTCTGGCAAGTAAGATGAGTCCAAGGTTTCTTCACAATTATGGAGCTGTAGCAGAGAGGGGATAAACCACCCAGCCCCACAGTATAGCAAAATCCTGGGATTTCTTTTCACTGAGTAAAAGCTCAGAGCCATAACAAGTTCTAAGCTGGAGGTGGGAGGAAGAGGCACATGGCCATGCCTAACAGGCTCTGAGCGCCCAGCAAGCACTGAACAAAAGTACACCACTTCCCAGCTCGAGCTCTGAGCTGGAAAGGGGCTAGACACTTGTTGTTGCATTGGTCAGAATCCCTGACCCAGCTCCAAGCTTAATGCTGGAGAAAGTATGGGATTCTCCCTGAACTCAGGCTGTATTTGCAAAAGGCTGACTGAGACACTGCAACTGATGTCAATACAATACTGAATTTATTATCTATTTAGTTCAGTATTATTATTTGGCATCAATGTTTCAACGTGGTGACAAGTGTAGCATTTTTCTGAGTATTTCTATTATCACTGAAATAATTTTACAAAAGTATCAGTATTGGCAATCTCTAATCTAAACATTTGTTGCAACCAATGAGTCTGCTCTGCCATTAAATTCATCTGCAGAGCTTAAAAACATTCCATAAAATGACACCTAATAATCATACTAATACAGTGTCAAGTGACTCTTCCTAAGTATTATGTGATAAAGCATGAAGTCTTAGGATCATGAGAAACAAAAAAAAACCCACACCAGTATAAAAGAAAAAAGCAACCTTAGATATCCTACTAGAGGTAGGAATCAAGTAACAGCCATATTAATGGAAACTTCAAGTTGAATTGACAAAGATTAGGCATCAATATTGAATACCAAAAGCATGTGTAACCCAGGAAAGCCTAATGTGGAACTGGACAGATTATTCCCAGATTGTGCCAGAGCAAAGAATTTATTCAAGTTTAAGCCAAAACAAATTAATCTCCTTAAATATTTTGCAGGGAGAGAAGCATTTGACTGCAAACACAGAGCAGTTAATCCTATATAGCTAATTAATGGAAGAAGGTGCAACTATAAAAAGTAACAATGATAAAAGAGTAAAGTGGGATCTGCTTGAGGGATAGCTAAAATCCTGAGGGGTATATGACAGATCTTTCTGCTCTTCAGGTAGAAGAGAAAAGATGGGTCAACACACACTTCATTTCCCTTGGAACTACAGAATTCACTTACACAAGATGTAGTGATGGCCATCAATTTGGATGGTTTTAAAAGGGGACTGGACAAATTCATGGAGCATAAGGCTATCAATGGCTACTAGTCCTGATGGCTATATGCTACCTCCAGTATCAGAGGCAGTATGCCTATGAACACCAGTTGCTGTTGCACTCATGTCCTGTTTGTGGGTTTCCTGTGGGCAGCTGGTTGGCCACTGTGTGAACAGAATGCTGGACTAGATGGACCACTGGTTTGATCCAGCATGGCTCTTCTTATGTTCCCTTGCTTTTCAAAATTACAGTATCACACAGAATCCAACCATGCTATTTCCAAGGCTATGAAACTAAATACACACCTTAAAGCAAATATGCAACTAGAATCTTTTAAGTTACAAAACTTGAGATGCTATGAAAGATGCTTCAAATCTCAAGTTCAGGATTCCTAAGACAATAAAAACTACATAGAAAATATCAATATTTAAGTCTTAGGATACTAATTTGCCCTTAATTTTCTACTTAATACAAAAACCACAGGAATCTAATATTCCTTGCATGTTTTTATGTTACCTAGAACAGCATGGTTAGGTGCATAGACATAGTACAGTACTTTAATAATTTGCTAGGATCGTAGACAGTATCAAAATTAATCTAGTGGCACAGAAAACTTGTCTAAAACAACTTTCTGAAATCCTTGAAGTACTAATGAATTAAACTCCGCTTGAACTAAGCTGGTTTTGTCCTTCATAAAATAGAAGAGGCAAACCAATCCAGGAACACTATCTTCATAAGAATGCTAAAAAAAAAGAGGCCACTACCTTGAAGCAAGAGAAAATAATAACCAGCTGTTCTCTCTGTGCAAGTCATGTTTAGAAGTATCAAACAGAGTGATACTCATCAAAAGGTGAACAGTGTAAGTACTGACTGTGTTCACATGTGACAACCCATCGTGGGTAACTAGCCACGGTGGGTTGTTGTGTCATCCGAACCCAGACCACTTCCCGCAGTGGGGCTTATTTTCCAGCGACAAGCCACCCTGACAACCCATGGCTTGATCTAGGGATTGTTTAACCCACAATGGGTTGTCATGTGTTCCATACCCCAGAGACCAATTCCATTATGGGTTGTGGGGATTGGCTAGTGAGCCGCTCAGGAAGAACAGCAAAACCCACTGCTGGTCTTCACGATCTCATCCTTGCTGCCGCCAGTGACCCTCACTGTTTGCCACCCTTTTAAAAAACGTTTTCGCCTCCAGAAAATTGCACAACTGTGTTTGATTTTTTAAATTATTATTTTTGTCGGCCTTTTACAAGTACGCAAGTGCGCTCTTACAGCTGTCTGATATGTGTAGTCTTTCCTGGTCAATTTCCTTGTATGTTTCAGCTGTCAAGGTGAGCGGCAAAGTGGACTAGGTAACAGATTGACACAGCAAGACTGCATATAGGCTACTTTGCACACAGTTGCCAGGGTCCAATTGCCTAGCTGTCAATTGAAAAGCACCGGTAAAGGAGAAAAATGAGCAAAGGTAGGTGCACTTAGCAATGCAATCCTCCCAACTTTAAGTGTTGAACTGACACATCTCTGAGCCCTCCACCGTTTCAACACATCCCCCGTCTCCAGCTACTCCAAAAAGGGGAGATATTAACTCCCCACCTTTTTGTGGCTGAATTTCACAGCACTTACTGCTATGGTTACTGTGGTTCCCTGACAGGTGCACAAATTTCCCCTCCATTTACTTCCCAGGCATTAATTTTGTGTATTTTTCTGCGGCTTTTTAAAGAACTTTCAGGTTACTACAGTAACCGCAGTAATAGGTGCTCCAAAAAGCGTTAATATCCCCCTTTCTGGAGTAGGTGGAGACGTGGGGAAGTTTTGAAAAGGAGGAGGACACTGAGAAGTGTCAGTTCAACACTTAAAAGCAGAGGATCACATGCCAAGGGGGAGATATTGTCTCCCCCACCTTATGGTGCACCTTCTTTTGCCGCTTTTCTCCCTTTACTGGTGCTTTTCAATTGACAGCTAGGCAATTGGACACTGGCAACTGTGAGCAAATTAGCCTATATGCAGTCTTGCCTTGTCAATTTCCATGTATGTTACCTATTCCAATTTGCTCCCTTTGACAGCTGAAACATACAAGGAAATTGACCAGCCAAAACTACACATACTGGACAGTTGTATTACAAACACAGTTGGGCAATTTTCATGGGCTAATTAAAAAATAATAATAACAATGACCCCAATTGTGCTTTTTGAGGATCGGGGGGTGGGGGGGAGAACAGTGGTGAAAGAAAAGGGATAGCTGGAAACAAGATGGGTTCTGCTACAAAGGACACTGGGATACTGGCTGGAGGACCAAGGGGGAAGGAGGAGGAGAACAAGCTATGGGGTGCCTGATCATCCGTCAGACGCACTATGGATTGTTCTGCAAACAACCCACACTGCATAGCTTATTCGCAGGGTGGCTTAGCATGACATGGAAATGTGGCCATTGTGTGTATATTACAGAGCATTTTAATACTCTTCATGCTTTTTGAGTATTAGCCAAAACTGATCTAGCTGGCATTAAGATATGCTGGCTTTTAAAAAAAAATGTATTAATGATGCAAAAACATAAAGAAAGTCATGTGTCTCTTAGGACTGGAATAAAAGGCAATTTGTACAAGGACTAAAGTAAACAATACCGCTGCCATATAATTTAATGCAGTTTCATTCATTTCTCTCTCTCTCTCTCTCTCTCTCTCTCTCTCTCTCTCTCTCACACACACACACACACACACACACTAATGTATCTTACATGGGTAATGAATCCTTTATTTTGCCATCTACAATATCTTTATACATAGCAGCTGACATCACTTCTTCCATTGGGCACATGATGCCATACTCTTCACAGCCATTCTCTTGAACCAATGGATCAGTTTTATGTGGATCAAACATTATATTATTTGGCGTCACTAGCAGCACACCGTTGACTGTCCCCTAAGATAAGAAGGAAGATCATCAAACATTTCCACTCCAAGATTAGCCATCCATTTTCAAATCATTTCTACCAGTACCAACATTGTTTTATTGTTTAATGAATAGATTGTAACCGTGCGGGCAGGGACTGTCTTTTAAAAATTTTCAGGTTAATTGCTGTAAACCGCACAGAGAGCTTCGGCTATTGGGCAGTATAAAAATGAAATAAATAAATAAATAAATACTGAACGTTTATGCTAAAAGCTATCTAACAAACTCAATATTCTTGTAAACCAGTGAAGGATGGATGGCACAACAATCCCTGGGGAACATGACACTTAAGGGAAAACAGCTTTCCCTAGTAAACAGATCCCATACCAAGATTACGCAATCACTGCTTTGGAAAAACCAACACAGCTTGCTTGCCTTATCTCTGAGACCCTGTAAGACCCTTCTGTCAGCATACTTAGCATACTTAGTGGTAAAAGATTCTCTCCCACCTAGACAATAACATCTTTAAAAACCTTGTAAGAACATTTCATAAATATGAATAATATTATGCTAGTATCACCTCTGCTTGATACATTTAGCCCCAAGGTTACATAAAACGAGACATGTAAGAATCATTTGCCTTTGGTTTCTTTTCTATAAATAAAGTGGCCTAGGCACATGCTGAGAGAAGCAGCCTCTTGCCGGTAACCTTCTAAACGTTGGCAATTATAAAGCATTGAATTTTCAGATTAAGGGAAAATTAAGGCAACTCATAGTAGTGCCAGTAACTATATTTCAGAACGTTCCTCGAACACATTGTTTTAAATCTTCTTTGAATTAAATTTAATGGAGTGATGTTCCTCATTATGAACTTAAAATTATCAAGGTTTCAGCATATGGTACTTTCATGTAACAGTATCTAACTTAAATAATCTGCAATTATACAAGGTAGGAGCACAGATGTAAGCAAATTAAACACCAACTATAATCAGAAGGGATTATTTATTCACTGTGTTTTCTGTTCATTAAATAATGAGGGCTATGGTGTTATGCAAGGCACGCAAACATGTTATATATCTAATTATCTATATAGGAAGCACCTATTCCCTGCCCCCAATAAAGGAAAGATACTTACACATTTTCCCTGATGTGCATTATGCACTGAATAAATAGCTTTAATACCCTGGACACCTTTCTCGGCACCCACCAAGATGTCCTCCCGCGCCCAATTCTTTTTAAAAAATTGACACATTTTCTTACTGGCAGCTTCTATTGCTGTGAAACAGGTTTTTCTCAGTCCTGAAAACTGTAGGTTCAAAGGAGCTTAGTTTGTTGGGGCTCAGACCCCACTTCTGCCTTCTATTCAGTCTTTTGGGCAGATTACTTGTGTTTTGCCACACCTCCCATAGCAGCCATTTTGTGGTGATGCCCAAAACAGTTTCTCAAATTGCAAAATGTGCCGATGGTCCTAAAAGGTTGCCCACCCCTGTTCTAATAAAATTTGTGTCCCACCTTTCTGCCTCAGGGTAGCGTATCTGGAGATCCTCTCATTTTTATCCTCATCTACTATCCTGTGTGGTAGATTAGGCTGAGAGATAAGAGATTGACCAATTAATCACTTTGTAGGGGTTTTTTAATTGGTTGAATGCTGTCTACTTATTTTATGGTTGTGTTTTTCATTGTGATTTTATGTATCTGTTTTTATGGTATGTTTTGATTAAGATCTTGTATTTAACCAGTATTTAATTATTATTAGCCACCTTGAGCACCATTTTTGCCTGAAAGGCAGGACAGTAGTAGTATTAGTAGTAGTAATAATGATAATAATAATAATAATAATAATAATAATAATAACAACAACAACAACTACTATTACTAAACCCTTCCAGTTTGATTCTGTGACTATGAAAAGCTTGCATGCACAGCTGAAGCCTTTAGGCTTAATTTCTCTCACATTTATAACTTTTCAAACAGAATGATACAAAGCCAGGAAATACACCTTTCCCTAAAAATAAGCCAAGTATTAACTTGTAAAAGGTTGCAAGGAAGCTTGTCTGTTCTATGAGATTATCAGTAATGGTGGACAAGCCTCTATTAAAGTAATATAACTTTTTATTTATTTCACATTAATCAAGGCTGACCCCTGGCATTAGAAACATGTTCCAGGGCTGAGCGCTGGCAATTCCCATTTGATGTTAAGCCTTGCTTTCAGTGGAGGCTTCTTAGTTGTTACTGGGAAGGAAAGAGTAAATGACCAAAATATGAGCATAATTGAATTTCCCCTAATGTCCCCTTCTCACTTTGGGAGTGGGAGAGGGATACAAGTCCTCCAACCAGGTCAACTATGCATTACACCACAAATTGGCTGAAATAGGCAACAGCACATGAGGGCAAGAGAAACCTAATCAAATCATAGAAGGAGTTTTGTTTGTTTTTACTAGTGAACACAAGGCTCTTTATGGCAGACTATGAACCGGGTACTTTAAAAGGTGGGAATTTTCTTGCAGAAATAAAACGGACTGAGGCCTCGTAGAATAATGAACACAGGGAACACATTATCTGCAAGTCATGTAAGTGTTCCAAGAAAGCCAGATGTGTTACAATGAAGTTAAAGAGCCAAGTCAAAGATGAGATAATAGCACTACCAAACTCAGTGTAAATAGTGGCGATTGCCAGTTTTTTAACAGGCAGGTATTTGCCTATATATTGGATCAAGCTGATGTGTGTTGTTTCTCTTTGTAGGTTTGCGGACAATCAGAAGTACAGGATTATCCCAATTTTGAACTTATAGCTAATAATTAAACTTTAACTCTTCTACTTGAACATAATTGTTTAAGTTCACCATAGAAAAGTGAAAAAAATAGCATTCATGGATTTTTTAAAGTTCATCTGCCTTGGGCCAGGAAGAAAAGGAATACTGAGTTGAAAACATCCAGTAAAACCTGAAGTCCAGACACATGACTACGCCTTCAGTAACAAAAACTGGAGAAACTTTACTGAGAAAGATACTTTACATATTATTCTGAACGTGATGCCTTCAATATAGATGTAAATGCCTTGACAGTTGGTCCTGCAGAATATTTTGGCATTACAAAACCTTACACATTCTTATTTTTTATGGAGGTTCCAGTACAAAATATTGGAAGGCATTGGAAAATGATCCAATTCTTAATGGAGGAGTTGGTTGCTTTTGTCTATCAGTTTTCCAGTGCCTGAATTGAATATTCACCTCAAAGTGTTCTTCCCATAATTGGCTAAGGATACTACTAAATGTGCAAGATGCTATAGCAAAGTCTATACTGCTCTCTTTCAAAGCACAATATGTGCAAATTCTGGCTTGGGAAAATTTCCACTACTGTATGAAAAAAGAAAGAATAGTCCAAATATACAGATATAAGCTATTTTATATAGGAGGCAGACCTTGCTTCCATACCTTGCTGTTAGTTATGTATTTGCAATTAATTTTGAGAAATTTCTCTGTGAAAGCTTCTTCTTCCTCTGATGTAGATGACACCACTCTTGTAGACCGAACACATGTGTAAGCTGGTGTGGCTGTTGCTTCTTTCCAATGTACCCCATCTGAATCCTACAGAGACAAAAAGAAGATTGGTGCAATAAAAATGAGAATTGTCTTATGGCACCTGTAACCTTGTACATTCTTGCCAAAATCCCTGGAACCACAGCAGAGAAGTTTGAAACTGAGGAGAAAAACCCCTGCCAAAACCCTGTTAAAATAAGCAGACAAGGTGACACACTGGAAATCTGCATCAACTTGGACCCTTTACAATCTCTCTGCATTAAAAGATAGAAAACCCTGCACAGACAGCTAGACTAATATAAATACCTATAAAATATATTAAAGATATTAAAGACAAAGTCTCTCTCCAAAGTCAACATCCTCATCACACTTCCAAATAATCTGTGTATTTTCTTTGCTGAAATATTTCTCAGTCTCAGGGCACCTTAGCACTGATTAGATCCACGAAATGCTCTTCACCCATCAGGAATGCTCTCCACCTTGGAAAAAAGTTAATTTGTTTTATTCTGTCAAAGTACTTCTACTTACACTTACTGTTGTCTTCTCAGCCTCTGCTTCTGAAGATGTAGGTGATAAAGGACTTATAGGACTAAGTGAAGGAGAACTCTCCACACTGGAAATATATTCTGGATCAGGAACATATAAAATCTAAATATATATATAAAAAAAAAACAATTTTGATTAAGTTGTCACCAATTACCAAGTTTCTGACATTAGGTATTAGGAGAGACCTTGTAACAACATGTTTCCGTTCCATCCTTTTCTATACAATGGCCAAAACTATTCTAAATTTGGTTTTGAACATTTTCTCTTGTATCATCTCCTCACAATTTGTTCAGGGTTCCACATCCACATGAGAGCAGATCTGTAAGTGCAAAAAGCAGGGCCTTCTCTTTGGTTCTAGCACAGTTCTAATAAATGTTTGAAGAATATTAGGGTTTATATCCCTATTTTAAATTACTAATTTCTTAGAGCTTCCTGGATACCAGTTGTATTTAATCACAATTCAGTTTGATTTTAATATTCAGCTTTGGGCATAGTACCCTGCAAAGGCAGTATAAAAATTTTAACCAGAATCTCTCTCTCTTTTTAAAATAGCCTATGAAAAACAGAACAGCCATACGACTGGAAACTCAAGGTGAATGTACACTTTTCAATAAAATCCCATTGTAGAAGCCTACCTGGATTTTGCAAATTCACAGTATTAGTGTGGGTAATGACAGTTTTGAATGCTCTTCTATGGATCTCACCCCAATATATATGTTTTCTAGAGTTTTTTTCTTCCTTTATGTGAGGGAGCATTAAAAAATGTGACGAATAGATCTACTTCATCTTCCTCTGCCTTACTTATGTTATACAATAGGTAATACCTGTCCAGGAACAACTGCTCTTGAAAACAGCTTGTTTAACTGAACCAGTTCATTAGGAGTTGTATCAAACTTCAAGGCAACAGTATTCAGAGAATCCCTTGATTCAACCTATTAAGAGAAGATACATATTGTTTACATATAGCATTCAAGTTTTATTTACCTTCAATTTGAAAGTATACTACATTATACATTGTTTTTAAATGGCAGCCCAGAAAACTGTTTTTGTGAAGATTTGCATCATATGCTAAAAAGGAAAAGGAAGCAGAACAGGTATAAAACATTATGTTCCTAAAACACTAATGTTTCAATGAATCCAGCACAGTAGTAGACTTTGATAAGAGATGAGGAATTAAGGTTTACAGTATAAAATGTTGCTCAGGAAAAAAATGGATTTGAATAAACTCAAAATGCACAAAGCAATGCACTGAACTAATACTTGAAAGTCCCACATTCTTACTTGCAGTACCAAATAGTGCTTGGCTTACTAAAGAACCAGTCCTAACAGCTTGTCCTAAAGAATAATTTCTCCCCAAATATAACAGGCAGCATATGGCTCTCTTATAACATGTCCTTACAGAACTCTTTTACATGTGCAAGAGCTTTCCCTAGTCAGCATGGTGTGGTATAAGTATAGCACTAATTCCCACTTTGGGAATGGAAAGTTGGTGTCTCTAATTCAACACACACATTATTACAGTAGAATAGAGGTTTTCTAGGCCTCTTAGGCTGCAATCCTACTGCCATTTACTTGGGAGTAAGCCCGATTAAACTCAATGGACCTTTCTTCTGAATAGGCAGGCACAGGATTGCGCTGTTAAGTAAGTACAGGCCTTGTCTGAGTGTGGAAAGCTAAGCAGGGTCAGGCCTGGTTATTACTTGGATGGGAGACCCCTCCTCTAGTTTCCTGCATTGAGCAGGGGGTTGGACTTGATGACCTTGTAGGCCCCTTCCAACTCTATGAATCTACGAATAAAACATGCAAAGAAATGGAGGGGAGGAGAGAAGTGATAGTGCTACTTATCACAAAATTAGGCAAATGGGGAGTACAAATAAAGATTGTACTAAACTAGGAATACCAGTTCGGCAATCCTTAAAATTGAAATGTAACCATATTTGACATATACTGTATTGCAACTACATGTCCAGAATCCTGTATGCTATTTTTCAGATGACTTACTGAAATTATAATAAAAAGGGGGGAAAGGTTTTCTTTATTGTTTAATGTGTTCTAAATGTTTTTACATGGACTCAAACATGAATTTTAGGGAAAACACAACGGCAGAAGTCTGCCAAAACAGATGCCAAAACCTTCAAGTGTCCGCTGACTCACTGATGCCCCCTAAGATTCTGCTTACATTAAGTTTTGCTCAAGCCTGCATTTTAATAATGCATAATGTGAAGTGTCAAAGGATATTGAATATGGATTCAAGTGTAAGGCAAAAACGTTTTGTACAAGTAAATGAGCCACAGTGGCCAGTATGGTGCTGGAGATCAGTTTCTGTTCAACCAGGGAAACCTGGGGTCAGAATTCCTACCTCAAGCCATGATGCTCAGAGCAGCTTTAGTCAAGTCATACTTTCAAACTATTTTACTGCACAGGATTCTTGTGAAGATAAAATGCAAACAAAACAAAACCCTACTGCTCCTTAAAGGAAGAATGAGATTCAAATAAATAAATATCAAAACAACATATGTTAACTGCTCTTAGTAGAGAGTGAACTTTGATTAGGTTTAATAAAACTATCAGCTTTACAGTTACTCAACATTGAGAAGTATTACTTTATCTATCGATATCCCACCTTTTAACAAACATATATAAGTAAACCTAAATTGTGCTCACCATTCATTTTATTTATTTATTTATTCATTCATTCATTCTATTTATACTCCACCTTTTTTCCTGAAAGGAACCCAAGGCGGCTTACATAATCCTCCTCTCCATTTTATCCTCACAACAACCCTGTGAGGTAGGTTAGGCTGAGAGTCAGTGACTGGCCCAAAGTCACCCAGTGAGTTCAACAGTTTAACCCATTTACGCTCTCTTAGCAGCCTTAATGAAACATTAATTTCAGCCACACCACTATTAGTGATAATTTGCAGTTTATATTTTGGTTTATATTGCTCATAGCACATTAACTCTTGTATGTAGAAACAGTGAACAAACCATGTATTTGACACCATTGTGTATTTACATAGTGACACTTGACATTTACAATGCAGTTAACATAATTTAGGGGCACTGAAAGGCCCTCAGTTAGTGCTGGCTGATATCCATTTCTTGTACCACAGTGCACTAAAATTACATAACCTTAATGAAGCATCTATTGTTGACTTTTACTCTAGGCTCACCCAAAGTTTAAGAGAACAGAAGCCAACCTGCAAACCACTTATGAGCTGCAAAAGGGACCATTCAGTGCTAAAAAAGTTTATTGCAAGTTTCTAATGGTCTATTGGAGTCTAAATGTGTTACAACTGGTTGAACAATAGTCTTTACGATATGATAGACTTTGACATCTCTTATTGATACATTATGTGCATACATATTAAATATGTATACCACCTATCTTGCAGTCTACAAGTACAGATGCATTCCGGGTTGCTTCAGGAAATTCTACCTCCCCCAAGCGAAGTCTGGTTGAAGAGTGTGAAAGGGATCTACATTTTGTTGTTGCATATTTGACCATCTCACTATCTGCTGGTAACCATTATGGTGCTGGTCACCATTATGAACAAAACCTACTGCACTACTTTTGCACAGTAGGGTCCTGGTTTCAGATTTTTCTAGTAGTCAGGATATGTACCAGCTTTAAGTTGGTCTGTTTGAGACCCCTTAGTGAATCCGCAAGGGAGGCTCATAATAGAAATATATATAGTTATGTTACAACTGTACCCTGCTCTGCAGAGTCCAGAGTGGCTTCTATATGGTTCCTAGTGTGTTTCCCACCCAGACAACTTTTGGGGTCAGACTTCCTTGGCTTCACCACGCATAGTATGTAAGCGATTTGCCTTTATACTGCTTTATAAAGCAGCAAAATCCCTGGATAGGATATAAATAGTTAGTGTTACCAGGCACTGGGTGCCACTTACAACACCCATTACCAACTTTTAACCTCCAAACAACAATGTAACTCAACAACTAGGCCAAGAATACATTATAATTAAACTACTTTGAAGAAATGGGTGGGGGGTGGGAGGAACAGCAAGTCCAATTTTACAATAAGCTCAACTCAAAGTTCTCCCATCTCTCTACACATACATACAAGTTCACTGAAATCTTATGACAGAGATATTTGCAACTTTGTTTGACCCTTCCAGAGTCAAAGACCTATGATGTGTAATCTATGGAGGTTACATTAATTTGAGTAGCTACCAGAATATATTTTCAATCACTAAATATTTTTTAATGTATAATAAGCCCAATCAGAATGAGCAACTACAGCTGGGGTGAGTAACTTGTGGCCCTCCAAATGTTTTGGCCTACAATTTCCATCAAGCCTCACTATTGGCTATGCTGGTTAGAGCTGATGGGAGCTGTAGGCCAAAACATCTGGAGGACCACAAATTACCCACCTCTGCACTAGAGTTTAAATTTACTTGGAAGCAGGGTCGCCACCATTTTTATGACATATGCTCTGTTTTAACTGTATAACTTGCATAAATGCAATGGGTGCTGCATTCCGCAGCATCTGACTGTCAGGAAATGCTGGCAACCTTCTCTCCTGAAAGCCCTGTTGCACTACGTACAATGATTTCCTAGAGTCGATGAGCACTAGAGTACTAGGCCTACTGGAGCGCAAATTGCTCAAGGAAAAAAAGATCTGAACAAAAATCAAAGGAGGAAATGGGATAGACTGCAGGCTTGTACACTGACAACATCTCTAAATCACAACACTAATACTTCCTTACTTTTTATAGACTTGATGAACTGCTCTAAGTGATTACTAATCAGAATGCTTATCACAGGAAATCACATTTCTTTCTATTTTTGGAGCCAACAACAAAATTTGGAGCCAGAATTTTCCAGCACTAAATGAGTAAGTTATTACTCTGAAAGAGTTTGGCATCTACATCTTCAAGAAAACTTCCCCTTCCTCTAAGGATCTTTTGAAGTAAAACCTAACAAAGAACAAAGATATTGCAAACACATTCATATAAATGTTTAATTTCTAAGTATTAATAAAGTATTTACAACATTTAGCATCAAGAAGTGTTTCCAAGGTGCTATTCTAGCCTTCTAACTGCCTTTCTATTAAAAAGGGTAAGCATATGGGAGGAGAAGGGATTCCTTAATATTTTTTTCAGTTTTATATACTTAAATTTTTATTGGTTATCTGCCCTGGGAATATAACAAGACAGACATTCAAACAAACAAGTTATCAATGCATGGAAGTGGGTGGGGAGAGGAGAAGGTGCAATACTTTGTCAACAGATGGAAAGTGAACAAGGGAAAGAAAATAACTTAAACTCCTAAAGTATTATGCAACAACTATGTTTATGGAACATTTTGAGGCAGAGGGTGAAGGTGCTGGATGAAAGTTTTTCAGCCTCATCAATAGCCTATTATCCACTCCAAAGGTCGGAACATGTAATTTGGAGCAGTGTAGTTAGCAATAATGAAACTCTGAGGGTCTTAATTACTACTGCTACATTTATTTAGAAACATTATTTTAGACAACATGCAAAGGAATTTCAGACTGTTTTATGTTCTGTACATGTACACTCTGGAATATTACCAGCTTGGTACATTAATGCAAATTACTTAGGTGAAAGTCTCACCAGGTGATATACTATTAGATTACTGAACACAGCACTGAAAGGGGATGGTTCACTGGAAACCATGCCAGCTACCACAACCTGATTTATTGAAAGTGGTTGAAGTACAACTGAAGATAATAGCTGCACTAAAGTATACCAACTCTGAACCAGGTTATTGTCGGACAATTATTTTATTTACATCTGTTCATAAAGATAGAACACACACCACATTAGGTAGAGACTTCCTGCAAAGGTTTCAGAGAAGCTGTATATTTGTAGTTAATACAAGATATTCAACCCCATTCTGTTAAATGCAGAAGCATAATAGCCGACAGATCAGTTTGCATCACATTGTTTACTCCAGTAATTTACTTAAAGTGAAAGAACAAATTCACTTCCTAATTACATTTCATGGTTATATACTGGTTAGTATTTCTGGAATTCAGTCAATGAAAGCAAGTTGGCAGTGCAACTTTAGAGTAATCAGTTCTGCTGCTAGACATTTATAGAAATTATCCATTATACACACAGATGGAATCCCTGATATTCTGAACTTACTAAAACACAGACTATTCATTTTATTTCAAACAAAGTATTTTCATTTCAAAAACCACATTTACAATGTGTCCATTTAATTATAATATATTTAGAGTCCTAGTTATATAGGCAATATATAACAAAACATTTCTCAATTCAGTTTCCCCTAGTAACCAGAAATACGAAACACTGACTGCAGCACTGTTTGAGGGTCATTTGAAGAACATAACAGTTACAGAAAGGCTCCATTTTCAGATATTTCTAGGAAAAACAGAAGTGAATCTGAAGTAGCAATAGATCAATGGAAATTATCAGAACACAATAATGTTTTTAAAGACATTGATAAGATGGACTAACAGCATGTTCACCTGCATTCAGCGGACCGTTAACAATATTAAAAGCTTTAGAAGCAGTAAGAGAGTCTGAAAATCTGGTTCTCTCCTGAAAGTAAAACAATTTGTGGGTCTAAAGGAATGTTCTGTTGGTATAAAGTTATTGTATAACATCCTCAGGAATACTGGAACGGTTAACTTTGCCTCTCAAGAATTACTCTGCATCGTTCCTTAAAAGACTTAAAATAGTACTCATCAATCCTGTTAAGATGACCAGCTGCCTGCCAGAGCTACAGACTGAACAAACAAAAGGTAATATGCACCACTCTTTTTCTTAGATAGCATTCTGAAAACTATTAAAAATCTCAAGTCTTCAAATGTTTCTCTTTTATACTATGTAGCAAAGCAGCTACTTACTGTGTATTCTATAGTCCCTTTAGGCTTTTGAAAAGACATTCGTCTCCCATCTTTCTTGTCTAGGGTCTTCTTCTGGCCAGTATCTGAAAAAAATTGAGGCAAATCACGCGTTACATTCATTTTTCTCTCCCTCTCAGTATTGTCACAGGCTGCTGACTACAGCCCTGCGGGCAGACATCTAATTCACCAGTTACACAGCTTATATCCTGTGACTCTCAGCTCAGCCCAACAGACAACTAGCTGGCAGAACAGGGACTTCACTCCTCTGCTTTGCTTTAAGGATTTGACCAATATAAGCTACTCCAGTGATTGGGAATGCCCTAGCTTCATAAACACCTGCAAACATCATGGTGTTATTAATTCACAAAATGCTAAATGAAAAGATTTTTACAGGGCAACGTTATAACAATTATAATGTATTTCACTAGGTCTACATCACACAGGATCTGCCTGTCATCTATAGTAGACTATGCACAGTTTCTGAAATCAGACCCAATTTAAAGGTACAGCTTTTTAAAATTAGTATTAGCACAAAAGCACGAACACTTTAATGGTAAGCTTGGCTTTTATATGAAGACATGCAACGGTGTAATTTTGTGAACTACAGTAGAAGTATATTTTAAGAACACTTTTCTCGGTGTGTGCAGGAGCATCTTCCACTCAGGACCACTTTGAAACATTCAAAGCTAACTGGGAATTTGTATGGACTGTGAACTCTCCTCAGAAGTCCATGCTTTCATACTGATCACAAGAAAAGCCAGGCAATGTGCCTCCCTCCCTTTTGCTAGCTTCTTTTCTCCAATTAATTCCTTGAACACATAAGCAAATCAGAGCCTGGAGTAAGTACAATGGTATTAGTATAACTTACTGCACAAACAGCCCCAAAATCGGGGGGGGGGGGAACTGGCTCCAAACTCTTCCTTTTCCCTCCCCTCAGGTTGCAAGATAGACTTGTTTGGGGAGGTGAGGAGGAATCACATGTATATACACCCTCTGAGATGTACAAGCAAGAGAGTTGGGGTGGGATAGTCCTGCTTGTTTTCAGTGACAGCCACCACTGTAAGAATATGGAGAGTTACAGAACCAATTCAGAACTCTGCTGCATTGTGTATAGGCCTAACTGAAACAGGAAAAACATATACAAGTCCTGGGCTGGGGCATCAGCCAAGTTACACCTCATAGGGACTGCCTGCCTTGTCACAAGAAGGCCTGCCTCAAATTACATTTTAAGAATCATGGTTGTGAAAGAATATAAAAAGGCATGACTAGGTAACACCCCAAATATTGGTCATTTATATTTGTGACAGTATACCATCTCGAAATAACCCAACTCCAGATTGGGGACCTTTTTGCTTAAGTGAATTTTGAATCTAGCTTGTTAATAAATCTGTCATGTTCATGAGTTTTGCAGGTTCATGTTTTGGCTGTGTCCTGTGGCCCACCTTCGCGTTAGAAAAATATTTTAACAAATACTGAAGTACCAATATCAAACTTCTAGACAAACTTCTAGGCACCGGGGACTTTTCCAGCCTTGCCCACATATCTATCAGTAAAGTAGGGTTAACCCCATAATAAGCCAATTCCGGATAAAGAATACACTAATGCTGAAGCACAGGAAATCATAGACAACCAGGTTGGGAGTCATAGAAGCAATGTCACATTAAAAACAGAAGCTATGCAAAAGAAAAGGAACACTGAGGTCATCCTCAACAAAAGACTTCCGCAATCGCATAACTTGATGTGTACTGCTTAAAACCAATAGCACAGTTATAGTGGCCAAACCTTTAAATAAATAAATAAAAACCCAAAGGTACATTAAATATTTAAACAGCAATTAGAATAAAGGTTTTTTGGGTCAATATATTAATGCACCTTCAGAACTTCCTGAATATCTATATGAAGCTCTCATGGCACTGCACCACAGTATAAATATGTTTTTCCCCCCCATAGGCATAACTAGTTAAAATGAACAGGACAGAACATTATTAATGGTATCTTAGCAAGCTATATTAAAACTTGATCAAAGACCTTCAGTTTACACGTCCATTCTCCTTCGAGGGTCGGAGGCCAGCAAATATGGGGAGTAGCCCCGCCTCCGGGGCTGGAAGGCAGACTTGTTCTGAGCTTCCGGTGGAGGAGGGGCCTCCCCAGAAACTCCAGTTGTTCTTCCTGCCTCACAGTGGGAGGCAGACTTTTCGCGCTCCTCTGAGCGCGAGCAAAGAACAAAGAAAAGAGGTGGAAAAGGAAGAAAACGAAGCCTCTTCGCCACACCTACCAACGGTAGGAAGGAGCCAGCCCCTCGCCCCCGCCTCTGGCGGTAAGACAGGCGGCTGGACTCCGGGGGGACCCGAGACACCTTGCTGTAAGGGAACCGGCCTCCCCCCATGGAAGCCAGCGCCAGGGGGGTGGGAGAGCCCGCTGCAGTCGGTGCCCTTCAAGGGGGGGGGAGGGAATCGCGGCCCAGGCGTCCCGGACCTCCCCCCTCCCTCCCAGCCCCCTTCCATCTCAAGATGGGCTTGAGCGGCTTCCTCGGCCAGCAATCGGCCGGAAAGGCACAACCCCCCAGGGGATTACTTGCTGCCTCTTCCCTTCCCCTGCTCTGCTGCGCGTTTGGCCGTCGGGAATCCCAGCCTCAGTCCAGCTCCTCCAGCAGCAGCGTGGGCAACGATGGCGGCCGCCATCTTAAGTAAGGGCAATGCCCTGTTTAAGTCAATCAGCGAAGCTGCGTCCACCATTTTGGTTGTGGGCACAGCCATCTTCGGGTGCCATGGGCGCCGCCATTTTGATTAAGGGCAAGGCCCTTGTTATATCAGGCTGTGAGGTTGCGTCCGCCATGTTGGTTGTGGGCATGGCCATCTTATGAGGCCACATGGGCGCCGCCATTTTGGTTAAGGGCAAGACCCCTGTTAAGCCAGTGAGTGAGGCCAGGGCCGCCATCTTGGATGAGGGCAAGGCCATTCCGGAGGTTTCTTTTGCAATTTCAACTACAGCTCAGCTGTTTGCTGGCCATCCAGCCACAATCGGGTTCCCCCCGCGTTCCCTCCTCACTGGCAAGCGGCAAGCCCTACAAGCCTTGTGGTGGGGACACCCAGAGGCTCAGCCCAGCCCAGGCCTTTGACCGGCTAGGCAAGTGGGGACCTGGAAGCACCACAGGGGTCCTCAAGTCTGCCAGATTGGGGGGGCTTAGACCCCCCGGCCAAGACCCCCAAGGACCCACAGCCCCAAGGTAAAACCAAGCATACAATGGCCCCTTTTTCACGCCACCCATCTCTCCTTTTACCAGTGCTCATTCCATAGCAGCCATGGATCCTGCGCCCACCACCAATCCCTCCACCTCTCCAATGAAGGGCAGCAGCATGCTACCAGACTCGCCTTCACGTGTGATCCCAGTTACAAACCCGGTTCGTCAAGAGGGTGTGCCTGAATCAATGTACCTGCTAATGAGTGAAATGTGGCGTGATATCCAGAGCCTCAAAGGGTCCCGGGGCAGGTCGCCAAACCGCCACAGCTCCGAGCATGCCTCAGTTTCCCAGCCGACCGTGGGTCAGCTGAGGGCCTCACCTGCAGGCTCAAGCAAAAGCCACAGGTCAGCAAGCGTGCTCTCGAAACGCGCCAGCGTCAGTCCCACGGCTGCCAGCAGAACCAAGCGCCGCCGCCCTTCTTCCGATTCTGATGACGGCTCAAGAACGGCATCCCCAGCCAGGTCACAGCGCACCCAGTACAGCAGTAGAACTTGTACAAGTGCAGGGGCCTCAGCTTCCGATTTTGAAGATGGCGAGCTGCCTGAGGACAGCAAAGACGAGAGCGAGGCCCCACCCAGAGGCCGTCTGTTCGCAGCGGAAGCCTTCCCAAAGATGATTGCCAAGGCTCTCTCACATGTAGGGCTGGTAAGCAAATTTAGCACCCCAACCGTTACTGACCCGGAATCCTTGGGAGACCCCATGGCCTTCCCTCCTATCCAGCTTCAAGCCAATCCTGCAGTCCCGGTTCCGTGGAACCTTCAGGTGATACTGCAGCAAGAGTGGGAAAAGCCAGCTATTCCAAGGCCCCCACATCGCCTTTGTGACAAGCTATATCGCATAGCTGAAAACACCATGCAGGCCCTGACAGTTCCTCGAGTAGATGACCCGGTGTCAGCCCTCACCTCAAAGTCGTTGTTGCCAACAGAGCGAGAAGAACTTCCCGATCACCACGACAAGCGGGCAGATGCAGCACTGCGCAGGGGCTTCGAGACCGCCGCCACGGTAATCAAGATTGCTAACACGTCAACCATAGTGGCACGCACTATGCATGTAGGAGCAAAAAGGCTCCTTCAAGGCAATCCAACACCCAAAGAGATGAAGGAGTTCATTAAAGAGTCGTCCTCTGCGGCAGCCTTCCTAGCAGATGCATCTCTCGATTCCTTTCAGCTGGGAGCGAGAGTCACAGCTTCCAACGTGGTAGCTAGGAGGAACCTATGGCTCCGCAATTGGGGGGTGGACGGAAAGACGAAGTCCAGCCTGGCAGGTGTCCCCTTCGCTGGCAAAAGGCTCTTTGGCGAACCCCTAGATAAAGTCCTGGTGGAGAACAAGGACAAGAAGAAAGCCTTGCCAGTCCCCCACAAGAAAGACACAAAACGTCCTTCTCAGAAATACGGCTCCTTTCGGAACTACAAACCCCAGCAGCCTGCCTCATCACATGGCGGCTCCTCATCCTCCACGCGCAATTTCCCCTCAGGGGGACACAAGCCCCGCTGGCAGCGTGGCTCGGCCCAGAAAGGAGGCCAGCACAAAGGCTCATCTGCCCAGGGAAAGAAATCCAGCTCCGCCTGACGGTCCTCCTCCCCCAGTGGGGGGGAGGCTACGCGAGTTCTCAGAAATTTGGAAGAAATACTTCTCGGATCGATGGCTCCTAGAGACAATTCAGCAAGGCTACTCCCTGGAATTCAGGAAGAAGCCCAAAGAAAGGTTTTTCAGGACCCACTATCTCAGAGATCCTGCAAAGCACCTGAGAACCGTAACAGCTATCCAACACCTCCTTCAGATACGCACAATAGAAAAGGTTCCCCAGAATCAAAGAAATCGTGGAACATTTTCGGTGTTTTTCACTGTTCCCAAAAAAGACGGGAAAGTGCGTCCCATCCTAGACTTGAAAAGAGTCAACCGCTCCCTCAAGAAGCAGAAGTTCCGGATGGAGACACTCAGATCCATCAAGGAGTGCCTGCGGAAAAAAGACTTCCTGTCATCGATAGACCTGACAGAGGCCTACCTGCACATACCAATCCGCCCTGCCCATCGGAGGTTCCTGCGTTTCAGCTATGGCATCAAGCAGTTCCAGTTCAGGGCCCTCCCATTCGGTCTTGCTACAGCTCCAAGGGTCTTCTCCAAAGTCCTCCTGGCACCAGTGGCGCTTCTGCGTACAAGGGGCGTGCAGCTACACCCCTACCTGGACGACATCCTGATCCGTTCCCCGTCCCTCAGCCAGAGCCTCAAAGACACCTCACAGGCAGTGACACTGCTAAACAACTTGGGGTTCCTCATCAACGAGAAGAAGAGCTCCCTGGTTCCGTCTCAGACGCTCACTCATCTAGGCGTCTCCCTGAATACCATCAGGGACATGATGTTCTTGTCATCAGACAGACAGACCTCGACAAGCCGACTGGCGGCACATCTGCGCTCGAAGGACAGAGTACCACTCAAGGACTTAGCCAAGCTCCTGGGGATGATGGTCTCGTGCCAGGACTCAGTGCAGTGGGCCAGGTTTTACTCCAGGCCACTGCAAACCTTTCTCCTGGACTTCCAACTAGAGATTACGTGCAACCACAATCCACTTCTCACCATCCCACCCTCTGTCTCTCGCTCCCTAAAGTGGTGGTCTCACCCAGCACACCTTTCCCAGGGAGTTCCGATTCAAGCACCGACACGCATCACGTTGACAACAGATGCCTGCCTGTCCGGATGGGGAGCGGTTTGCCAAGAAAAACACACACAGGGACTGTGGTCCAAAGAAGAGACCAAGCTCTCCATCAACCTCCTCGAGCTAAGGGCAGTGAAGCTAGCCCTCAGAGAGTTCAGCAAACTCCTGGAGGATCAACATGTGCTGGTGATGACAGACAACATCGTGGCCAAGGCATACGTGAACAAGCAAGGCGGAACAAGATCCGAAGCCCTACAAAAGGAGGCGATGTCCTTGTTCAGATGGGCCCAGCAACACCTCCGCTCCATCAGAGCAGAACACTTGAGCGGGGTAATGAACATTCAGGCCGACTGGCTCAGCAGGACAACAGTGGACCAGAGCGAGTGGTCCCTAAACCCAGAGGTCTTCGTCCTACTGACCAAGCATCTAGGCCGACCATGCATCGACCTCTTTGCGACACCACAGAACACAAAGTTGCCACGGTTCGGAACGCGATACCGAACAGAAGGGGCACAGCTCACCGACGCCCTCATCAGCCAGTGGCCAGTAGGCCTCCTCTACGCCTTTCCCCCGCTACCTCTGATCCCGAGGGTAGTCCAGAAGGTCAGAGACCAGAAAGCCCAAGTCATCCTGGTGGCTCCGCACTGGCCACGCCGGCCTTGGTTCCCAGACTTGGTGAACCTCTCGAGGGAGAAGCCGTTCAGACTCCCCCTCAGGCACGACCTACTCAGTCAGGGTCCAATCTTCCACCAGGACCCCAGCTTCCTGAAGCTAACCGCCTGGAGACTGAGCGGAGCCTCCTAACAAGACGTGGTTATTCCGATAAGGTAATCTCCACCTTGCTGGCCTCCAGGAGGCCGTCCACGCACAAAACATACGACCGCACCTGGAGGGCCTTTCTCCGATGGTCCAAGGCCACTGCGAGGGACCCTCTAGATGCGGAGACACCAGACATCCTAGAGTTCCTCCAAGAAGGCCTGTCCTCAGGCCTTAGTCCTAGTACCCTCAGGCGGCAAGTGGCAGCACTAGGGTCAGTGTTAGGCGACTCCAAGGGATCACCATTGGGAGCACACCCACACATCAAGAGGTTCCTCAGGGCGGCCACCCTCGTCAGCCCCCCTCCCACCCGGAGGTTCCCCACCTGGAGCCTCAACACGGTCCTTAGGGCCCTCACAAAGCCTCCTTTCGAACCACTAGGGGCTGCCAGCCTCAAGGTGCTGACCTTGAAAACCATCTTTCTAGTTGCAATCACCTCAGCTAGAAGGGTTTCAGAGTTAGGGGCCCTCTCCTGCAGTAAAGAACTCTGCACATTCCACAAGGACAAGGCAGTGCTCCGCACAGACCCGTCCTTCATGCCCAAAGTCAACTCTCCTTTTCACAGGTCCCAGGACCTGGTAATTCCTTCCTTCTGCCCTCATCCTGCCACACCTATAGAGAAGGAGTGGCACTCACTTGATGCCATGAGGGCACTCAAATTTTATCTAGACAGGACCAAGCCCCACAGGCAAGCTAGTTGCATGTTCGTGTCCTTCAAGCCCTCCTCCCTCGGGAAAAAGGTTTCCACAGCATCCCTGTCTCGCTGGCTACGCGACTGCATCGCGCTGGCCTACACTTCAGCAGGTCTGACAGTGCCTGAGGGCATAGTTGCTCATTCAGTGAGAGCGATGGCTACCTCAGCGGCATTCAGCGCAAGGGCACCCCTAGATGAAATCTGCAGGGCAGCCACCTGGTCTTCGGTTCACACCTTCACCAGGCATTATAAAATCGACCTGATGGCCTCAGCAGAGGGCGCCTTTGGGAGGCGCGTCCTGCAGGGAGTCATTCCGTCTCAGTAGGAGGCCGGCTGGGAGGGAGGTTTTTCCCACCCAGGGGATGGACTGCTTTTTTACATCCCCATATTTGCTGGCCTCCGACCCTCGAAGGAGAAACGGAAATTCTTTACTTACCGTGAATTTCTGTTCTCCGCGAGGGGAGGAGGCCAGCAAGGCCCGCCCCGGGCCGGCCTCCTCCTGGACACGCTCCGAGCAAGTGGGAGGGAGTCTCTCTCTTTTGTTCCCACAGGCTTGTGATCAACGGACCAGACAGAGTCCCTATCATAGATAGCAAGGACGTCTACACCTAACGGTTCGTTTGGAAGTGTCAACTGGAGTTTCTGGGGAGGCCCCTCCTCCACCGGAAGCTCAGAACAAGTCTGCCTTCCAGCCCCGGAGGCGGGGCTACTCCCCATATTTGCTGGCCTCCTCCCCTCGCGGAGAACAGAAATTCACGGTAAGTAAAGAATTTCCGTTTCCTTCTATTTGTCATTAGAAACGCTCAGCTTAGTAATCATTTCAGCACACATACCACCCAAGAGAAAAAGCTGAAGATTATATTTAGACACCAATCTCTCTTTATTAACAGGGCCAAAAGTTTGTGCCATCCTTTTGACAAAACTCCTATAAATTACAGTGGTATTAAGACAGACTGGTGTTTGATGAACCTCAGGGCTCCACTTCTCTGTCAGTGAAGATTATACCCACCAGATTAGATATGTCCTTAGGAACAAGCAAGTCATATCACTCCCTGCTAACCACCTATAGAAGTATAGATTTCATACTGAATGACATTACTTGTCTTCATCTCTCCTACACATGTGCCCAAGATTAGTTATCCAAAGGATTGATGCCATCTCATTTGATGGCAAAAAGAGAAAAATGAAACCTTATCTCATACCACCTAAAATAAGGGGGGGGGGATAAACTTATTTGAGGAAGTGATTTTTAATTCCAAGATGAAATATTATCAGCCACAATTGTGAAGTCTATTCCAGAGGACAGACTTGTAAGACAGAATCAGAAATCATTCAAAAGCCTTCCATCACTATTTGCCTGGATATATGATTGAAGGGGCATCTACAACAAGATGTCAGATTGGACAGGGTCACAGATATACAGTAGTTTTAAAGGATTGTGTATATAGACAAAATATGGGGAAACTCTGGCCTGTTTGACAGATACAGCCCATGCGGGTTCCCCATCCCCCTGCCAGCTTTCCCCCCAAGTCTTTCCCCCTTTCCCAGCAGGGAACAGTTATTATCTCTGATCAGCAGCTGATCGGTGAGAAAGAAAGCCTTTGTCACTGTAGCAGGGAAAAGTTCTCATCTCTGATCAGCTGCTGAGGTAGTGTGTGGCCTGGGGAGGAAACTGCTGAGTCATTCAGTCCTGCTTACTTCTGAGGCTTGCCCTGCTCATTTGCGAGTAGACATGCAGCTAATACTTCTGAGTACACATGCAGAAGGTTAGTATTTGGGATGCTATCTGAAATGCTGCAGAGTGATTCAGCCATGCTTGCTTCTGAATAGACATGCAGAAACCTTGTCTGTGGCCATGCACACTTTGCCTTTGGTCCAGCCAACAGATGGAATGTAGTGCCCTAGACCTTTCTCAAATTGGAATTCAGCCCTTGCACTGAAAAATGTTCCCTACCTGTGATGTAGGCATTTAACATCTTCTCATTAAATTCATATATTTTATTTATTATATTTATACCCTACCTTTTTTCCAGCAAGGAACCCAAGGCGGCTTACATAATCCTCCTCTCCATTTTATTCTCACAACAACCCTGTAAGGTAGGTTAGGCTGAGAGTCAGTGACTGGCCCAAAGTCACCCAGTGAGTTTCACAGCCGAGTGGGGACTAGAACCTGGATCTCCAGAGTCCTAGTCCAACACTCTCACCACTACGCCACAACCAAGTGTTGTTTTTTTAAAGAAACAATTTTAATTTAAAGATCCAATTTCTTATTTTATCCACCAGGATACTAAACTTAAGTTCTAGGGTGGGGGAGAAAAAAGAAAAAAATATCTTTCTAGAAGCCCTTCTAAAAATATTTTTGGATTAATATCACAATTCTGTTTGCACCAGATCATGCCAGCATATCCTGACACAAATCAATAATCTTCAACCTGACTTTCAAGAATTTTTAAAAACTGCTAGGGAGAGTCCATGGGCAGTATCCAAAGAGCTGCTTAGGTTTATGTTTTTAGGACTTTTAGGTTTATGTAAGGAGCTTCCAGTACCCACTTAAATTTTATTTTTTTACTTTTTTCTTGAAACAGCTGACCCTCACACAAACCAAACTGCTTTGGAAATTCCCATAATTTCAAAAGCAAATTGTTTTGTGACATGGGAGAGACTGCAGGGAAAACCCACAAGACAAAAGCCGTCTGGACTAATGGAATTAGTTTCACAGGTTTTGGATTCTCTTTTTCTTCTGCCCTATGCTTTTAACATCTTTGACTGTGGGAACAAATATATGTTTACTAGATAATGAAGGGCAAGAGACACAATAAATATGCACTACTTCACACAAAACATAATATTAACAAAACTTGTTGTTGAATACTTCCTAAGTTTCTTTTCTTTGTACTTCACATTCCATTACCAACCACTCGTTAGCAACCTTATAACTCAAACCACAATATAGATCCCAAACATGTCATTTTTAGACTAGATGGTCCTCATATCCACACTATGTTTTCAGACTGAAGTTATTAGCAGATCAATTAGTAAGAGCCATTTCTCCCAACAGCTCTGACATCCTATTTCCTGTGCAGAAAGTACCACAGCTCAGTTCACAAGATATGGGAAACTATGGTTTCACAAAGAAAGCCTTCCCTGCTCCTCCTTTCCTGCTCTTCTTTCACACACCAGAGGAAGAGACTGAAAGCTATCACTTTCAGTTTTAAACTAACCAGAGGCCCTGTGACATCTGAACTTCAGGAACTGTGATTTTGTTTAAACTATGCCTAGATAGAACAACCAGGACCTGAAACTACCATTTGATCCTGGTGTGTTCTCTCTAACCATAGTTTAAACAAAACCACAGTTCCCCAAGTGTAAATGTCACAGGATCCCTATGGTTAGTTTAAAATTGAAAGTGGAAGCTTTCAGTCTCCTCCTCCGGTTCATTAAAGAGGAGAGGAAGGAGGGGGTATGCAAGCTTGAGTCTCACCATAGCTCATTCTCATAACAGGAACTGTGGTTTCCCATTCTGTGTGAACTGAGCCATAATCTGAACAAGGAACCACATTAGACAATAATATCTATTTGGACGTTTGAAAGGATGGAAGTCAGACCTCCTCATCCCAGCTTTTTTAAACGACAGTGGTTACCAAAATCCATTTCTGAAACAGAAGTGAAAACTCTTTGAAGTCTTTTGTAACTCTATGATCAACAAAATTTCATTAGTAGTAGGAAGTATGTTAGATACTTCACTTAAAAATTAACATTTTACAGCTATTTAATCCCAATAATGTACCGGTCATGTTGTTCGAATGTCTGACTGCCATCTCCCAAAGCAGTTACTTTATTGCCAACTCAAGGATGGAAAGCGGAATATTGGTGGTCAATATAAGAAGTTTAAAGATGTTCATAAGGCTAATCTAAAAAAATGCAATATAAACATCGAAAACTGGGAAGCTCTGGCACATGAACGATCTATGGAGGTTGGCCTTTCACAAAGGTTCCATGGATTTTGAAGAAGCCCGAGTGCAAGGTGAAAGGGAGAAACGTGCTAAGCGAAAAGCACCTCAAACGAATCCTTTACAGGACCATCTTCCATCTGGTAACCTGTGTCCTCACTGTGGGAAGCTGTGTGGATCTAGAACTGGCCTCCACAGTCACTTACGGACCCATTGCTAGAGTCTACACAATCTTCTTTAGAATTTCCTCCTTTTATCCTGGAAGACAATCTTACTCGGTCACGAGTGATCGCCTGATGATGATGATGACTAATTGTACAGAGCAGAAAAGCATCAAAAATTGGATTTGTTAATGCATGATGATGATGTAGATTTACCCAAATCTTCTTACTTTTACCTTATACTTTGTCCTGATATATTAGCTGAACACCCTTCATTCTACTAGAACAAGAAAATCAGGAGTCCTCGTTAGCCTTTAATGCAGTTAATAAGACCAGCCAATAAGAATGAGAAGGACTTCCAAAAGCCACTGAACTGCAGGTTCAAGATAGTCTTCAGACCGACGCTATGGCTTTGCACGAAGAAATGGATTTCACAAATCAAATTCTCTATGTAGATGTGTCCCGAGTTGTGTAGAACCACTGAGCAGTGAGGAATTATGATCTCTCACTCACACACCCACTCCTCTCATATCTGCAAGCCTGCTTAATATCCATGTCTTGGACATCTAGTTTGAACGGGGAACTACAAGTGTAGGCCCAAACCATGCAAACTCTACAAAATATTTATAATCTGGCCTATACACAAAAACTCCTAGTCAAACACTGTCATTCAGCAGCAAATCAAAGGAAAGGCTGCAGTACCAATCCCTCACTTCACTAGATTAGCCTGCACAGATTTGTGCCATTGTGGCATGACCTTCAGAAGAGCAAGTTTTTAAAAAAGAGAAAAACAGTATTATTATACGATATTGGATTGTGGATTTGGAAGTATGCAATACTAACTGAAATTTAGAAGCACACACAAACCAGTGAGACAGGATTTACCAGAGACATCGTATTGCATTTACTGCAATTAATGTTTTAATTCATTCTAGGAGTGCTTCCAAAGGCCTTTAAACACACTAGCAAACTCCATAATTTGCCAGTGTCATGGAACAACTTTGCTTCTGTCTGTAATGTTTATTCATTTGAAAAGCACACTTCAGAAATGTTTCCCTATTTCTTCTACCAAGTCAGACCACTGGTCCATGTAGCTCAGTATTGTCTGCCAGCAGCTCTTCAGTGTTTCAGACAGCCTTTCCCAGCTCTACCTGGAGATGTCAGGGGCTGAACCTGGGACTTTTGCAAGCAAAGCATGACCTCTAACACTGAGCTATGCTAAAACTTATCTATGTTGATGTTTCCATTTCATTTTTAAATGGTGTTTCAGCAATAGTCAGCAAATGATACCAATATCCAAATAATTCTTTGTCACATTTATGAAACACATCTTTAGAGCATAAGGCAATCTTGAAAAAATAAGTGCTATGGGGTCTTCAGAAACATTTGCTCTGCAAAGCAGGTGAAACTGAGACAAGTTTGGAAACTTCCAATTGAAATTATGCCTCACTTAAGAAAAAGGTGAAGACAAAGTTATAGGAAAGACACATTTCAGAGGCCATCTGAGGTAGTCAGCGGTGTAGCCAGGGCTGCACCTCTGAGCGAAGACCAGAGCTCAGCAGAGAGCAGCAGGTGATGGGGGCAGCAGCTAACAGGCACGGTATTATTATTATTATACCTGGGCCAGCATGGATATATTGGGGTACACCAGAGCTGATGCTGCTTGCCACAGCATCGTTATTTTAAAAAAAAAACATTTATAGTTTTAAAAACAATAAAATGGTGCTTATTCCCAAATAAGCTGCCCTGATGCAGTTTAGCTCCAGGGCAGCAGAACCTAACTTCATTTCCAGGTGGTGCTGTACTTTGAGTTCAAAATGCAAACCTGCATGGGCTTGGAGTATATATATATATATATATATTTAATCACAGTTGAGAAACAAGTGGGGCTTTATTTATTTTAATCTAACTGGAGGTAGTCAGGAGATCAGCATTATCATGCACTTTCAAATGGGTCAGAGCTATATAAATACCTATTTTTTTCTGAGGACTAAAAGTGTTTCAAATACATTATGTTGTACTACTATAATATGCTGAAGCTGAACCCCGACAAGACCGAGGTACTTCTGGTGGGGGACAAGGGAAGGTTAGGGGATGTTGACCTGGTGCTGAATGGGGTACATCTACCCCTGAAGGACCAGGTCCGCAGCTTGGGGGTCATTCTAGACTCCCAGCTGTCCATGGAGGCTCAGGTGGCAGCTGTGAGCCGGGCGGCGCTGTATCAACTCCATCTGATACGGCAGCTGCGCCCCTACCTTCCTAATCACCTGCTCCCATCAGTGGTTCATGCCTTGGTCTCCTCTCGCCTAGACTACTGTAATGCGCTCTACGTGGGGTTACCCTTGAAGACGGTCCGGAAGCTTCAGCTGGTACAGAACGCGGCGGCTCGCCTGATTAAGGGCAGCCGCCGGCGTGATCACATCACGCCAGTGCTTAAAGAGTTGCACTGGCTACCAGTTGCTTGCCGAGCCGAATTCAAGGTGTTGGTTTTGACCTTTAAAACCCTACACGGCTCCGGCCCAGCTTATCTCAAGGAGCGCCTCCAGCAACATCAAGTAGGCCGCTCAACAAGGTCTGCCACGGACGGCCTTCTCCTTATCCCATCAGCCAGAGCAGCCAGGCTGGTGGGGACTAGGAAGAGGGCCTTCTCTGTGGCGGCCCCCACATTATGGAACTCCCTCCCTAGTGACCTTCGCCATGCCCCCTCCGTGATGAGCTTCCGCCGTGCATTAAAAACATGGCTGTTCAGGCGGGAATATGGGGTGGGTTAGGTTTTTAATGAGAATTTTTTAATATTGTTTTAATTATTATATTTTATTGTGTTTTATTGTATTTTAATTGTACATCGCCCAGGGTGGCCGGGTGACCGGCCAGATGGGCGATTGATAAATGTAATAAATAAATAAATAAATAAATATAAGGTACCTCTACCACAACACCAATAGAATTAGCTGGCATGACAGATTTTCCAAACCAGTGTGGTGTAGTGGTTAGAGTGCTGGACTGGGACTCGGGAGATCCGGGTTCTATTCCCCACTCAGCCATGAAACTCACTGGGTGACTTTGGGCCAGTCACTGACTCTCAGCCTAACCTCAACTCTGTGAGGTATCACAGAGTTGTTGCGAGGATAAAAATGGAGAGGAGGAAGATTATGTAAGCCGCCTTGCGTTCCTTGCAGGGGTATAAATATAATAAATAAAAGGCGGGGTATAAATATAATAAATAATAGCAAAGGAAGAGTGGAATAAGATTTGGGATAGGCAAATACTGAAAAATATGTCAATAAGGATAAAAGAGAATTTCTATAAGTTAATTTGGAGATGGTACCTGACTCCGGTGAGAATAAACAAAATAGATAATAAATGTTCTCCAATGTGTTGGAGAGGCTGTCAGGAGCTGGGTACATATTCTCATATGTGGTGGAGTCGTAAAAATGTAATGGATTTTTGGGAAATGATTTTTGAAGAAATATCAGAAATTGTGGGTGTTGATTTAGAAGTTTGTCCTAAATTAGCATTGTTATCAATAACTGAAAAGGTGGCTGGTCCTCAAAATGTTAAATAATTAATTGTAAATTTGTTATTGGCAGGTAGATTAATGATAGGAAGAAAATGGAAAGTTAAGCAAGTTTTCTCTATCACTGACTGGTATAAAGAAGTGTGGGATATGGCTTTAGATGATAAAGCCACTTGTAATATCAAATGCAAAAGGGGACAATTAAAGAAAAATAATTTTAAGGATTTTTGGGGTTTATTTTTGGATTTTGTGTTAAACAAGAGGAAAGGGAGTATGCCGTGTCAAGATATGTTGTATTTTTGGAATAATGAATAATTATAGATTATAAAGATAGAATGTATTATATGGTCCCGTGGTGACAGGAGCACTATATAAGTTGTATGTCTGTTATTTAGTTATTTTATGTATTGTTTGAAATTTTAAAAAATAAAATTAATATATATATCTATTTATTATTTATTTATTTCTTATATTTATTAATCGCCCATCTGGCCAGCCACCTGGCCACCCTGGGTGATGTACAATTAAAACAATACAATAAAACAATACAATAAAATATGATAATTAAAATAGTATAAAAAATTCTTTTAAAATCCCAATAAATAAATAAATAAATAAAGCTATTAGCATTGCGCTACAGGTGCTTTATGCTAGCGCAACATAATTTACAGTAACTGGGCTATCTCGGTAAACTTTTCAACATTACTTAAGGTAATATGTATTTATTTACAGCATTTACAGGCTGCCCTATATCAAAAGTTATCAGGGTAGCCTACAAGATAAAGTTAAAAATTTTGTATCTATAACTATAAAAAACAAAATACAATGCAGCACAAAACTTGAGAAGAGAAAATTTGTTCATGCTGGTTGAAATAATACTGTGTAGATCCATGCAAACATATCAGGAAGCAACAGGAAGGAAACAATTTCTGAAAGGTTGGCAAGCTAAATTGAAACATGCTAGACAAAGTTACCAGACTTCCAATTCACATCAATCTCTAATTCAGGGGTGGGCAACTTGTAGCCCTCCAGATCTTGTGGGATTGCCACTCCCATCAGCCCTAGCTAGTATAGTCAATGATGAGGGATGATCAGAGGTGAAGTCCAACAACATCTGGAGGGCTACAAAAATGCACTAAATGCATCCCTAAAATGCAGACCCACACAATTCTGAGGTTTATGTGAGCTCAAGAGTTGTTATTCCAGAATAAAAAGGACTTCAGTTTCATTGATTCCAGTTGGTTTGAACTATAAATACGAGCAAATTAATTTTAAGTGATTTCAGATCCACTACACATTGCTGATGCAAAGCCTCCACTTCATTCCAATTCTTCAGCTCCCTTCCCTCTCTGTTTTCCCTCAGCCTAAAGATAAAGAGCTTTTCTTCAAATAAGTTAACTACTATGGCTTCACTACCCTGAACAGTCATTAATGCACTACTGTGTTTTACTACAGCAAGACCAGAGAACTTATAAACTGTCATTCAGGTCAAGAAAAGCATTTGAAAATAGAGCAACAACAGAGCAAGTAGCAACAGCTCCCGATTTTCAAATCTTAAATGTTAAGACTTAGAAGTGATAGGAAGAAAGAGAACAAAGGTATTCCAGATGTATCTTGACTTTGTACCTAACGGCTGCCCATGAGCACTTTAAATAGAGATTAAAGTAGAGATTAACCTGAAAATGTGTGTTACTCTTAGCTGGCAAAACTTCAAGGAAACAGATAACAGGGCATTCAGTGACTTTGCATCTTCCCCTTAAAGCAAAGCATTTATTTACAGTTCCTTGCAGAAGTATCCAGTGTTACAACCTGGAACTGAAATGGATTTAATTGGCACTGTCAGCACTTGATGTACACAAGATACTCAACACTGTGGCACAAAAGTACACAAGATACTCAACACTGTGGCACAATGTTGAAAAGTAAAAGTAAACAAAAACAATCTGGCACTTCTTTGGTTGCATAAGTATTCACCCCTGAGTCAATACTTGGTAGAAGCACCATTGGCAGCAAGTACAGCTGTGAGTCTTCTTGGCTAAGTCTCTATCAGCATTGTGCATCTGGATCCTGCAGTGTTTGCCCATTCTTCCTGGCAAAATTTCTCCAGTTCTGTCAGGTTGGATGAGGACTTGCCACAGATTCTCAATTGGATTGAGGTCTGGGCTTTGACTGGGCCATTCTAAGACATACAGGTTCTTGTTTTTAAACCATTCCAGTGTTACTTTGGCTTTGTGTTTAGGGTCATTGTCCTGCTGGAAGGTGAACCTCCACCCCAGTCCCAAGTCCCTTGCAGACTGAAACAGGTTTTCCTTTAGAATTGCCCTCTATTTGGCTCCATCCATCTTGCCCTCAATCCTGACCAGTTTCCCAGTCCCTGCCGAAGAAGAGCATCCACACATTATGATGCTGCCACCACCATGCTTCACCATGGGGATGGTGTTCCCCGGTCAATGAGCACTGCTGGCTTTGTGCCACACATAGCTTTCTGCAGCAAGGCCACAAAGTTCAATTTTGGTGTCATCAGACCAGAGAACCTTTCCCCACATGTTTGCTGTGTCTCCCACATGCCTTGTTGCAAACTCCAAATGGGCTTTGATATGGGTTTGTTTTAGCAATAGCTTTCTTCTCGCCACTCTTCCATAAAGCCTAGCTTTGTGGAGCATCTGGGTGATAGTTGTTCCATGGACGGTTTCTCCCATCTCAGCTGCAGATCTCTCCAGCTCCTTCAGAGTCACCGCTGGCCTCTTTGTTGCTTCTCTGACTAATGTCCTCCTTACCCAGTCACTGAGTTTTGTTAGACAGCCTTCTCTAGGCAGAGTTGTGGTTGAACCATATTCTTTCCATTTTCTAATACTGGATTTAACAGTAATCCAGGGGATGTTCATAGTTTGGGATATTTTTTAATAACCCAACCCTGATTGGTGCTTCTGCACAACTTTATCCTGAAGTTGTTTTGATGGCTCCTTGGTGCTATGCTATGATGCCATTTGTTTAGATATGCTCTCTGATAAACTCTGGGGCCTTCCAGAAACAGGTGTATTTAATCTGAGATCATGTGGCACTGGAATTGCACACAGGTGGACTCCATTCAACTACCTGCTGTACTGTGACTTCTGGAGGCAGTGGGTTGCACCAGAGCTTATTTAGGTCTGTCACAGCAAAGGGGGTGAACACTTATGTAACCAACAAGTGCCAGTTTTGTTTACTTAACTTTTGTGCCACAGTAAAAATATTTTGCACCTTCACAGTGTTGAGTATCTTGAGTCCATCAAGTGGCAATAATGCTAATTAAATCCATTTCCATTCCAGGTTGTAACACAACAAAATGTGGAAAAGTCAAACGGGGTGGTGGTGAATACTTTTGCAATTTCATCTTGAGTTTTAAGTTCTCTCTCTTTTTAGCCAGACTAGGGTATATCAACATAGTCACTGTATTATAATTATACTTCCTGGGCACTTTCCCCTAGCTATCACTCTTTGTCTGTGCAAAGAAGTGAAATTATCCCATGTCTTGTTATATTCCTAGAAACATGAAAAGCCCAGAAGAGTAGAAAGAACTAGCAAGTGGTCAAGTTCTTCGTTCCTCTTCTACACAACCATTAAAGGTGACAGAAGGTCTGCGGTCCTTTGCATCTGGTCACTGTATCCCAGTTTTCTTCTTGGTTTCTCTGAGAACCCTAAACAAATAAATGGTGGTGCTGTCATTGATATGACCCAGCTTAGGGTGAGGTATAACCTACTTTTGGGTCTTGACCCACCAGTTAAAGACCAATGTTTTATGGGAAAATGCTATAGTTGACGCACATATTTAAAATTACTGAGCACATATGAGTTACTCCTGAACGCTTCTGCACTATTTCCCAGAGCCCTGCATCATGATACAATCTATCTCAGACACTAATGGGACTTGCCCTCTATTAAATGTGCTTAAGCATGGTAACCATAATGTATAGTTCACTGGTTAGCGATTGAAGTCCAGGCCCAATTCAAAGTGCTAATATTAACATTTAAAGCCCTAAACAGTTTGGGGCCAGGTTAACTGAAGGAATGCCTCTTCCCGTACGTGCCTACCCAAATCCTGAGATGTTCATCTGAGGTCCTTCTCAGAGAGCCCCCTCTAAAGGAAGCTAGGAGGGTGGCTACTAGGGGAAGGGCCTTCTCAGTTGTGGCACCCCATTTGTGGAATCAGATTCCCAAAGAGGTACGCCTGATGCACACTCTATTCTTTCATGCACAAGGTAAAACCCTTTTTATTTTCCCCAAATTTTAAGAGTTAGATTTTTACTTCAATTTTTTACTGTATTTTACTACTGTACCTCCGGATTTATTTATTTAGCTGTTCTATTGTATTGTGTATTTTATATTAATGGTATTATTGTGATTTTATGATTGTTTATATTGATTGTGAACCACCCAGGGAGCCTTTTGGTTGATGGGCGGTGTAGAAATAGAATATAAAATTTCCCACCTCATCATGCTTGTTCAAGAGGAGGGGATGAAGGACGAGTAGGGATCCTAATCTTCAATTTAGGATTACAATCACCTGCACCAAGGCAGCTGTTGAGGTTCTAGCGTCTCATGAGGGCCCACTGGCACCAACCACTGTTCAGGTGCCCCACCTTGTGCACAGGCAACAACACATGCTTCTCCTCGCCTCCTCCTTGTCCACCCAGGCGGCAGGAGGGACAGGGCAGCTGCTGCGCATTCATGAAGGTGGGCAACTGAGTGGCAGTTGCAAGAAATGATCACCTTTGCCTCCAAGCTGTGCCCTCTCCCTTTGGAAGATGCAGTGGTATGGATCTGGCCTCTCTTGCTCTCAGCAGGGAGAACTGGGCACAGCAGAGCTGCCAGAGCACACTTGGGGGAAAAAAGATAGTGACTGATCCTTGCTAGCTTGGCTAGCTCTCCAGCTCGGCCTCTCTCTTCAATTAGTGTGAAACACCGGGACCATGATGTCGCCTAGAGAGAGAACGAAAGCCAGCGCTGATGCCTGCTTGCTCGCCCCCTCTGTCTGGATGGTACAGGGTTGGGCCCACTATGCCAATCTTCATTCTCCACTACCACGCTGCCCAGAAAGAAAGCACGAATTTGCAAAAGGAGCATGCAAGGGCAACTTCCTCACTTGCCCTCTCTCTTGGTGCTGAAATAGTGGGGACTGGACCCCAATAAGCTTAGTCCTCCTGCCACACCACCCAGAGATAGAGGGTAAGCTAGCAGTCAGTAGCTGCTGATCCTGCAAGGAGCATCCACCACCTCTTCTCACTCTGGGCCATGCTAGGCCCACTCCTTCCTGTCACATCACCCAAAGAAATAGGGATAGCAAACTGGTCAAGGCTTCCAGGGGGAAGAGGGCAAGTGAGCGATCAAAAAGTGAGCTCTTTGAAATGGTCACTTGGGCCAACCCCTGAGAGAAGGACACAGGGTGAGCAGTCATGTGGAGGCAGCTGCTGCTGCAAGACATAACCACTGCCTTTTCTCACTTGCCCCTCTCTGTCTAGGTAGTGCAGCAGGGAGAATTGAGTTCCCTTGTATCACAGCCCAAAGAGAGATCACAAGTGAGAAGATGGCTGAGATGGTAAGTGCCATGGCTAAGTGGTAGAGCACATGCTTTGCATGCAGAAGGTTCCAAGTTCAATCCCCGGCATCTCCAGGTAGGATGGGGGGGGGGATTCTGCCTGAAATCCCAGAGAGCTGCTGCCAGTCAGTGTTGACAATACTGGGCTGGATGGACCAGTGGTCTGACTTGGTATGAGGCAGCTTCCTATGTTCCCATGAGGTGGCTGCTACCTCTGCCCTACTGCATGCCTTTGCTCTCCTTCTGGAAGGCATGGTAGTGGAGGCCAAGACCAGCAGGCCTTAAGAACATAAGCGCAGCTGCGCTGGATCAGACCAAGGGTTCATCTAGTCCAGCATTCTGTTCACACAGTGGCCAACCAGCTGCCCACGGGATTCCAGAAGCAGGACATGAGTGCAACAGCACCCTCCCACCCATGCTCGCCAGCAACTGGTGTATGGACATGGGCAGAGATAATGGTTGTTTCTATGGGCAAACTCCCCGCCCCCGCCCCCGCCCCCCAGGGCCCAATCCTCCCCAGCATCCCACCCACAATCTGCCAACTCTCTCTTGGCAAGGTTGCAGGAAGGACTGGGCCCACGGAAGGAGCGAGAAGGATTGGGGGGGGGCCCTCACCAGACATATTGCGGAGCATCCCACCCCACCCCGCGCCAATTTCCTGCAACCAAGCCCGACAAGCAGAGAGCAGGAGAGAAAGGGGGGGGGGGGGAAGCAGGTTCTTCCAGTTTGACTAATAATGCAAATTTACTTTGAAGTCCACGTCGCCTTAAAGCAGCTCCCTCACGTTCAAATTTAGATCCTCCGTCGCTTCCTACTCCTAGCTAGCCCCTCCCCGCCCCTATCAACTGTGCCCCAAACAACCCGCGCCCTGTAACTTATACTAAAGCGCCACACGAAGGGCTACGCAATCCCCTATACATTAGGGGAGCTGGGTGGAGAGGGGGGTCTCGCCTTCAAGCCCCGCCCGACGGGGGGAGTTTCTCCTCATCCACACGGAAGCCCACCCCTTCAAAAAAAAAAAAAAAAAAGTAGCCCGTGCGGTCAACGCCAACGTCCTACTTTTGTCAACGCTTCTGCCGACCGCGAGGGGCTCCTACCTAGTGGGGGCGCCGGCTTGGGCTCCCCCCCTTGCAGAGAGTCCTGGAAGCGGACTTGGCGGAGGCTCCCAGCGCCGGGCGCGGCGCCCCACAGGCGGCTGGCGGTGCCCCTCAGCAGGCGCCCGCCTTTGCCCGTGAAGGTGGTGAGGTGCTCCATGCGGGACGGCGGCGAAAACTTCTCTGAGGGGAGAAGGAGAAGGGGGGGGCGAGGCTCTAAGGGGCTGCGCGGGCCGGGCGCGGGAGCTCCATGCCCCTCTTGGGGGGGGGGCGCTGCCGGCGGCGGAGTAAACGACGTTTCCGTCCCTCAGGGTAGTGGCATAATAATAATAACAACAACAAGCGAACCCGTCCGACCGCGCAAGGCCGGCCGACCAGCCAGCTCGCTCGCTCGCTTGGTAAAAAGTTGGGCAAAAGTTTAAGGCAGGCTCCGCCTCAAGGCCCTTTTCGCTTAAAGAGACCGAGCCGCGCGCTGGGGGTGGGCGGGGCGGGGGCGGTTAGAAATTTCTTCACGCAACAGTTGATTATGTTATGTATAATTGCCTGTGTTCGTATATGTAAACAACACATACACTTATGCATATATAAATACAGGCAATTATATAGGCTAATACGTCGGCTACCCTCTGGAATCAGTGTCGATGCATACATACACATTCCAGAGGGTAGCTGTGTTTTCTGTTGCAGCAAAAAAACGTATTAGTCTATTGCAGCAAAAACAAGAAAGAGTCTTGTGGTCCCTTAAAGACTAACACATTTAGGGCACAATCCTATGCATGTAGGACGACTTCTTCTCTGTCTAAACAACTAGTATTCCCCAGCCAGCCATGCAGTTGTAGGGCTTTTTCTGTCTAAACAGGCATAAGATTGCACCCTTATTCTGGCATGAACTTTTGTGACTCAAGCCCACTTCAAGAGATGCATCTGATAGCACCTGTGTCTGATGAAGTGGGCTACAGTACATGAAAGCTTATGCCAGAATAAATGTGTTTGTCTTTAAGGGGCCACAAAGACTTTTCATTGTTTTTATACATACATACACACACTGTAGGTGGTGTGGAGAGCACACCACACATAATTAAATTGTATGCATATGTATACCTATGCTGTCATATGTCAATATATGCATATGCATACATATATTGTAACGTATGTGTGCAAAGAAATCCAGTTCTATAGGTCTACTCAAAAGTAAGTCCCTTTGGCTTAGGTGACACTTCCTCCCAGGTAAAAATTAAAATTAAAAAAAATTCTAAACTACACTGTTGGGCAATACCTTTATTAGGGCCAACCAAAATGCCACAAAAGTCTGTACAAGCTTTTAAGTTCTCTACAAAAAGCAGGAGTGTGGGAGGGACAAAAAAGTACAAAGATTAGGCCAGATGTTATGGCCATGCAGGGCCGGATTAAGATAGGGGCTATTGGAGCTGCAGCTCCAGGCCCCTAGCACAAAACAGGCCCACAATATTCAGCCCCCACCCCGTTCATTTCAATGGGTCTACTCTTTTTAAAGTCGGAGTAACGCGGGAGGCGAGGCAAAGACGGGGAAAAGGGAAAGCCGATCCGAGGCCCGCTTTTCCTGGGAGTAAGCCCTCCCCGCGGGAGGGAATAGGAGACTTATTCCCGAGTAGCCACGCATAAGGCGGCTGGAGTGCCGTGTGCGTGCTGTTAATCGCCCGTGGAAGCTCTGCGCGCGGAGGATACGGGCTGCCCGCGCGTCGGCATCCCCACAACCTGCTTTCATTTCTCCCCGGTCTGCTGCGCTCTGCGGCAGCCGCCCGGGCTTCTTATACGGAGGGCTTCGTGGACGGAGGGAGCGGGGGAGATCGAGAGAAGCGGGGGCGGCGGGGGTGTTCGTGGAAGCCGCGTGAAAGGCCAGGATCGTGCCAGACGCGCGGTGTGAATCAGCTTTCTGGGGAGGGGGAGTGAGTCAAGGCCGGAAAGCCGAAGTTGAAAGGGGCCGCCTCCTCAGTCTGGTGAGAGCGTGGATCGAGCATCGTGTCGAGTATTTTAGGCTTGCGAGTCTGAGAGGCAGTAAATTACCTTTTTATAGCATGTCCAGACAGAAAAAGTCCTACAACTCCCAGCATGCCCCAGGCACGCTGGGAATTGCAGGGCTTTCTCTCTCTCTCTGAACATGCTTATAGGATTGCACCCTTTGAAATGTTATTGATAATACAGTAATGCCTTGGATTGCAAGTAACTTGGTTTGAGAGCATTTTTATAACGGTTTTATTGAGTTAACAAGCTTATTGTTTACAAAAGAAGAAATATTTTCAATATGTTTCTGTTTTGGCACTTTAATGGTAATTAAAATATTTAATTTGTTTTAATATAAAATTGCATCTTCATTTTATTCATTTCCATAAAAAGGCTCACCAAAATCCTCAGCACCAAGCCCATAATGCTCTTAATCCGGCCCTGTGGCCATGACTTCTACAGCTTAGACTCAGTCTCAAGATGGAGACTTCAGACTGAATTAGTCGCTGGTAGGTATTGCAGTATCAGATTACACCTAGCACTCTGGGCCAATGAAGCTATGGCTGAGCCCCATTTCTGAAAACAAAGGCCAGCTGTAACTCAGACTCCTGGGTAGGCAGAAAGCAGAAGAAAAGAGAAGCAGGACAGTCCTTATATTAGCAAAACTGGTGATTAATAAATCAATCACTGCTTTTTCCACCATTTAGCCTCATGAAGAGTTGTGGAGAACTTGAAAGCTTGCACCCTCTTTTGTGGCATTTTGGTTGGCCCTAATAAAGGTTTGCCCAACTGTGGGTTTTGAATATTTTTCTCATGGACTACTGCAACCATGTTTTTATACTCCCAGGTAAGTGTGTTTAGGATTGCAGCTTGGGGCTTCATTTCAGTGGACATTGAGGATTAAGGGCCATGTGCCAAAGGCTTCATGGAAAAAGTTTTTGGTGGTTTTTTTTTTTTTTAAAGGAAGGCCTTGAATATAGGAAGAGTGGTGGCATCACACAGTTGTTTTGGGAGGCATTTGAAGATGACCCATTAGCTAGGAAAATTGTATAGGCATGATAGCATCTATTCATCTGATGAAGCGGGCTGCAGTATGTGAAAGCTTATGCCAGAGTAAACATATTTGTCTTTAAGGGGCACCAAAGGCTCTTCCTTGTTTTTATAGACAACATTCATGAAGTGGATAAGTTTATTAGTTATTAGTAACAGTGGCTGGATGGAACCTCTACATTCAGAGGCATTGTATCTGAGAACCAGATGCTGGGGGGCAAAAAACATGACAGTGCTGTTGCCTTCAGGCTCTACTTCATGCTTCACTGACTCGTAACAATAAGCCAAGTTCCAGAAGAAGCCTAGCTTATCATTTTTGATTGACAGTTCCTGCTGTAAGCAGGAGCAGCTAAACAAACCATGCACCTTCCATCCATGGTTTGTTTAGCATTATGTGCAAACCGGGAACTCTGGCTTGTCTCTCCCCTAACAAGCCAGAGTCATAGGGCATGGTTTGTTGTTGGCTTGCAGTGGGACCCTGGCTTATCATTACATGTGAACTTTTACATCTGACTGTCCACCTTGAGAAAACAATGCTTGACTAGACAAGACTTTTGGTTTGATCCAGTAGGGCTCTTCTCATTTATGATCTTTAAAATGTACTCTGCCAACAAGCCTTCCAGTTTTCTTTCATGGTGGCTAAAAAGAAGTAAGATGTTACATAGAATAATAATATAATGAGATAGTATTTCCTGAGCTATAGACAAAGATATATTTTTTTAAATAAACCTGGCAAGGTGATTGCTACATTATAAAGCAAGGTGAGAGAGTGCTAAAGGACTCCAAAGCACTGATGTTTTGGGGTAATTTTATTCTCCAAGATTCAGTGTAGTGAAATCTTGCTTGAAATTCCTTTCCCCCAAGTCCAGAGGTGTTTGGGCTGTTTGTAACTTAAGTGAGGAAGGGAACGCATTGTATACATACTTCAACAGGGGTTCTCTGTTACTATTTTACGGCTACAACCCCTAGCACACTTACTTGGGGGCAAATTGCACAGAACTCAGTGTGACACACTTCTGAATAAATATACATAGAATCTGGCTGCAAGGGCCCCAGATCTGAAACTTGACATTATTCATTTTTCTTTTTTGTTTATCTGTGTGCTTTGTATTTTTTATTGTAAGCCTGCAGGCCAGGTTGTGACTTCTTAATCTTTTGTACAGTGCCTAGGCTTTTTTGGCAATTAACTAATAACAAATAGTATGATAATCCATTATTAATCCATTACTGAGAGCCAATGTGGCTTAGTGGTTAGAGTGTTGGACCTGGAGATCCAGGTTCTAGTCCCCACTCGGCCGTGAAACTCACTGGGTGACTTTGGGCCAGTCACTGACTCTCAGCCTAACCTACCTCACAGGGTTGTTGTGAGGATAAAATGGAGAGGATGAGGATTATGTAAGCCACCTTGGGTTCCTTGCAGGAAAAAAGGTGGGATATAAATATGATAAATAAATTACACAGACGTTTGGGGTGGGCGGGTGTGACTGAAATTATACTCTGGAGCAATCTTGGCATACGTGCTTTACATTACTATACAAAAGCTCAGCTTCTCATACACTGTACTTGGTGGCTGCAAATAGCATTGGGTCCACCCAGTCAAGGCTTCTGGCTGGTTAGTGTATCCCACTAAGGAAATATACATCAAGTCAACATGACTCGGGTATCTGAGGGAAATGACTCAGACACTTCTGTAGGAAAAATAGTATCTCGTGGAAGTGTATATATAGTTGTGGAGGAAGGTTTTCTTCACAATAGTATACATGTATATTGCTCTGAGGCAAAGCAAATTTGCCATGTATATTGCTCTGAGGCAAAGCAAATTTAAATAGTCAGATGTTGCAAGGAGTGTTGCCAAGCCTACACCTGGAGCCCTTGTCTGCAAGAGCCCCTCAGGCTGGGCATTAATGGCAACATCCACTGTGGTGTTTGACTGACCCATTTGCCCATTCCTTTTTGCATTTTCTTTATCAAACAGACCATGTGGTAACAAGATAGAAGGTGCATCCCAAATACCTTGTTACCACATGATCTATTTGCAACAGAAAATGTGAGAAAAGGAGGGGCAAATGGGGATTGGATTGTCAGTATTTTTCCTGCAGGGCCTTGTGCCTTCAACTGTTTTTTTGCAAGCAGAAATATCACCACCACCACCCCAAACTTCCATTGCTGAATTTCTGCTTCAGCAGCTTCCTCCCTAGGCCCTCCCCTTAAAAGCAGTGAAAAGTTTTTAAGCTGATGGGAGATAAGAGCTTTCCCCTGCTCCATTTCTTTCTGTGCAGTAAGGAAAAGCTATTACCGTATCTCCAATCAGCTACTGATCAGAGATAAGAGCTTTTATCTGCTGGGGGGGGGCAGGACCTGCAGAAGAAGTGCAGAGGAAGGGAACGCATTGTATACATACTTCAACAGGGGTTCTCTGTTACTATTTTACGGCTACAACCCCTAGCACACTTACTTGGGGGCAAATTGCACAGAACTCAGTGTGACACACTTCTGAATAAATATACATAGAATCTGGCTGCAAGGGCCCCAGATCTGAAACTTGACATTATTCATTTTTCTTTTTTGTTTATCTGTGTGCCTTGTATTTTTTATTGTAAGCCTGCAGGCCAGGTTGTGACTTCTTAATCTTTTGTACAGTGCCTAGGCTTTTTTGGCAATTAACTAATAACAAATACCGGTAGTATGATAATCCATTATTAATCCAGATGGGGAATGCCTACAGGCCAGAGGTTCCCCATGTCTGTTCTAAGGTGCAGCTCTCACAAGGCAGACGGCATAATAAAATAACATTGTATATAAACAACAATTTTAAAACCAATTACAGCACAATAAAAGGCAACAACAGCAACTTAAAACCAGTACATTGGCCAGATCATATAACAAACAGTTCAAACCAATCTAAATTGGTATCAGAATCGCAACACCAGAACCTTAGGAAACAGTAACCCAAAACAAGTGTCTTTAAGACTTGTTTGAAGGCTGCACTGTAGGGATCATAGGAATCAGTAGGAAGGGAGTTCCATAATCAAGAGGCACCACTGAGAATGCCCTGTCTCTTGTGCCTGTCAGCCTAATAGATTTTATAGGCAGGCAAACAAGCATGACCTCCAATAATGAACACAGGCAGGGTCATATGGGTAAAGGTGGTCCTTCAGATAACCTGACTACAATCCATTTTAGGGCTTTAAAGGTTAACACCAGCACTCTGAAATGGGCATGGAAACATACCCAGAAGCAGTGCTGATTTGATTTCCAGAGTTATTTTCTTGGCAGATAACAACTAAGTTGGATTTCAACCTTGGACAGAACTATTTACTTATTTTTAACATTTATATACCACCTTATCTGCTAAAAAGTCATCAAGGTGATGTATAGCAATAAAACCCTGCAACAATAAAAACAAGTACATTAAAAACAGTAAAATATTACAAACTAGATGTTTTTAGGTAACTAGGTTGTCTCAGCAGATCCTTGGTCACAAACCTGCATTTGCTGAGGTAATGAGAACCCTGACTCAGGGCACCTAATTCCTCCCATATGCCAATTCTCACCTGCAAATGCTCATCTGGGCTCACTTCTGGTTAGAGAAAAGCTTTGAAAAGTGCAGGCTAGGGATATTTTGAAAGTGACAATCTAAGTGTGAGGGAAGGGTTAAACAAATAAGTATCTCTTTGGGCCTACTGATTCTCCCTTGCTCCTCCCACCCCTTGGTTAGCCTTACTCAGAAAAAAGCAGGGTTGAGAACTTGCCTGCACCACACAATGTCTAGTTCCGCCCTTTGTGTAGATTTCATAGATCATAGAGTTGGAAGGAGCCTACAAGGCTATCGAGTCCAACCCCCTGCTCAATGCAGGAAACTAGAGGAGGGGTCTCCCATCCAAGTAACAACCAGGCTTGACCCTGCTTAGCTTTCCACACTCAGACACATGCAGCTTCTTTCCTTCTGATAGGGGATTAGGGTAGTTCACCACTTACCACCAGATAAAATGAGCAAAAGCTGAACAAAATGAGTGAAAAGGAATGGGGGCGGGATTTAAATGATGATAGAGATTTAAGGTAGGAAAAGGTAGAACTATAGAACAGCATGTGGCAGTGACCCGTAATTACTTTGGGGACAAATGTGGTGCCAATAAAAATAAGTGCTAATTGCAGCAGTAAATACCAGGCAAAATGCCAATAGATGCTGTGTGAGCTTTCTGAGAATTCTGCTTGCCCACAGGGCTGCTAAATAAGTTGTGTTGTGAGTCTTTTTGAGGCATTCCTGCCTAATCTCTGATATTCTTGATCTCCAGATAAACATGTGCCAGTTGCCTTATTTCTCTGTTGTGAACTAAATCCAAATTAGATTTTAAATGTAAAAGATCTACAGCACAATCATGTCCCTTCCATATATGCTCAGAGGTGCATGTATGGGATGGGATCCCTATATGGCTGTCATCCCCTGTTGGAGGAATCCTCAGAGGAGGAGGAGCTCCCAGAGATAAACAGACTGTCAAGGAACAGCCCATGGCAGGGGAGGCTGAGACCTCAAGGGAGATGGCTGTGGGTCCATCCCCACAAGAGGAGGGAAACAGGCGGAGGCTGGGTGACCACCTAACCCCTTAGAGTACTGTTGTCTCAAAAGGCAGGCCAGTAGGGTTCCTTAGAGAAGGCGTGCTTGGATACAAAGGAGGACTTCTCAAGAAGAAAGGTGTCCTTGGGAGCAAGGCCCTCCTCATGAGTAGGACTGTTTCCAGACCGCCTGTAATGAACTGCAACTGAGCCCTGGGTGGGCCTCTGGAAGTTCTGGCTATATAAGCTTTCAGTCAGAGCTCATTCATTGGAGCAACAGTTTACCTCTGCTCCTAGTGTCTTGTACCTCTGATTTTGATCTGTGGCTGAACCTTTGTGCTATTGACCTTTGGACTCCAGATTCTTGGACTGTGTTTTGTTTGACTACTATGTTTTGACCTCGGCTGCACATCAGACCATTTTAACAGAAACCATCTACTTGTCTGGTAATACTATGCTTTGACCACTGCCTGTATCCTGACTACTTCTGCCTTAAACTGATCATATACGGGATTGATATCTCTGTGCTTGAGCTTTGCCTGTTTATTGACTTGCCTTTGGATTGCCCCTTAAATTTGCCCTAATACTGAGTCAGGCCTAGCCAAATCAGGACGACAGTGACCTTTACTGTTTTTCAAACAGGAGCCACTTTGGGCCCAGGCATCACCACTTGGGGGCCTTTCCTGGGTTGTGGGGGGTGTCTCTCCTCTTCCTACCCTGGTCAAGTGCCAATACTGTGCACCAGACTTGGCTGAAGATGTTTTGGGGGCTCTCCTTGCCATTCCCACCATCCAGGGAAGGCTTCGCCAGTCAGATATCCAATCACCAGACAGGCAAATTCTGACAGGCTCACGGCCCTTGGGTTGGAATGGAGCCTTCTCATCACTGAGTGTTCTTCTCTACTCAGTGCTGCAAAACCTCCCAGTGCAGGCACACATTGCTCTCTCTCTCTCTATTTCAGCTGTGCATTTGTGTGCCCCTCCAACAGCTGCATGGTGGTCCACTGCAGCTAGCCAGGCACATTGCTCTTTTCCTCTTGGGTTTCTCCCTCAACACATTGCTCCTGTGTTCTCCTCTTCCCTACCACAGCCACCTTACAGCTGAAGAGCAGCAAGTCTCCCTACTCCCCAGCCATGAAGCCGCCTCCAGTAATCCAGATTACAGCAGCTGGCCCACTGCTAAATAATAATAATAATAATAATAATAATAATAATAATAATAATAATATAAAGCTAGACAGCCCCTGTTGAGTAAGCAGCTACTACAAAGGGAGAGAGGGAGCTGCACTTGAGGTGGCTGGGAGCCGCCCTTGGACCTTGCATTGGAGAACACTGCTATAGGGCTCGGTGCAGTCCTTTAACTTCCCACATCTCCCCTGCTAGCCCTTGCCTAGGCATGCATGAAGTGCTGGCACAACATGGTCAACTTGGCCATTACTTACTATGGGATCACTGATTGCTGATTGTGAGAACCTTACCAGCAGCCCCATTGGCCCCAAGGCTCCAGCATGCTGTCTAGCCTTCGTGCATGCTATTAGCATGAATCAAGAGTTGCCAGGTACCGACTGAGGTACTTATCTTTACCTTTCAGAGCCACATAAAAGGGCACATTTAGTCATGTGCCACATTTACCCATCAGAATGTTGCAGTGAGAAAAAAGCAGCACCTGGTAGATTTTTTAAATGAGCATTTTATTTTATTTAATCCATACATATTGGTTTGGTTCACATGTAATGACAACCCAAAACTTTTTTTTTTTAAAAAGTGGGTTGCTGCGAACAAGGCAATGTGCCAGCACACAATTTGTTCTTGGGTTGTTTTTCTGGCTTGTTGGAGGGTCCCAGAGGTCCCAGTTCACACATCACACCATACAAACCACAGACAGAAGGTCAGCAAGCGAGCAGGGTGCACTAGTATGCTGCCTCATTCACAACCACCCACCATTTTTAAAAAAATTGTCTTTACATGCTAACCAGCCCATTGTCATATCCAGAGATTCAAGAAAACATTCAGCATAAGAAAAGATACCAAAGCACTGCAATTTTTGTCAATCAAGGGTAGGTCATGTGACACTCATGGGTACCAATGCACCTCTGTACACCATTTTTGGTGCCTGGCAAGGTGCCGATTCATCTCACTTAAAAAAAAATAACAATAATAAATTTTCTTACCAGCAGCTAGGCTCACTTCAAAGCAAAGTGAGGGCTTCCTGCAGCAGCTGCCATCTTAATTTCCTGTGGATGCCTCTAAGCCAGGGCGCTCCAACCTTGGGTCCCCAGATGTTTCTGGACTACAGCTCCCAGAATCCCTTGCCATTAGCCATGCTGGCTGGGTATGCTGGGAGCTGTAGGCCAGCAACATCTGGGGACCCAAGGTTGGAGAGCCCTGCTCTAGGCTATACTACCCATACCTCCCATGATAGCCATTTTGTGGTGGTGTCCAGGACCGTTTCTCACATTCCCAAATGTGCCCACAAGCACATAAAGGTTGCCTACTCCTACAGTAGATCCTCCCCTAGTCCATATGTGATACATCCTTTTTTTACCCCAGCCAACTATCCCCTTCCCATGCTCTAGCCCAGTGGTTCTCAACCTTTTTTGCTCCATGCACCCTCTTCATTATATGTCAGAATGTCATTCCCCCCTTTCCAAGATTGTCTGACTTAATCTATGCCATACAATAAGGTGTGCTGTCCTGTAGATTATGTATAATCTGTAGAAATGTAATTTGTAGAAGGATCAGTATTCCAACAGTTTGAGTCTGTGGTCCCAAATCCCCCTCTGAAACCCTAAAATTCCCCCCTGGGGGGAATTCTCCCCCCCCCCGTTGAGAACCCCTGCTCTAGCCCAACACTACAATTCAAGAAATACACAAATCACAATATGAAATTATATCAAAAAGAAACTAAAATAGAAGGGAAAAGAGAAAACTTCTGGGGGGAAATGAAGAATAATGAAGAATAATCTAATTTCAGTTAGCATTCACGAATTCATTTTAAGAGCAAGTGACCATATAGTACATAAAACTATCAAGCACATCTCATCTTTTTTATAAGTCACCCATTCCTTGGCTGCCAAACAAGAAAGTTCTAGGCAGTCATGAATCTCAAGTGAGGTAGTTGCTTTTTAATGCAGAAGAATATTTCCTTGGCTGCTCTAAAGGCTCTGCAGAGCCAGGCTGCCTCGTGAATCAGCTAATGCTCATGTTATTGGTATATAACCTAAAATAGCATATGAAAACACAAAAAGCCAGTGTGGCGTAGTGATGAGAGTGTTGGACTGGGACGTGGGAGATCCGGGTTCTAGTCCCCGCTCAGCCATGAAACTCACTGGGTCAGTCACTGACTCTCAGCCTAACCTACCTCACAGGGTTGTTGTGAGGATAAAATGGAGAGAAGGAGGATGATTATGTAAGCCGCCTTAAATATAACAAATAAATAAATAAAATTACATAGGCAATTTATTTATCTCTAATATTTATTTGCAGCCCCATAGCCGAAAGCTCTCAGGGCAATGCACAATAGAAACAAAGATAAGACTGATGTTTCAAAAACAAGAACAGCACAACAATCAATTAACAGCAACAAAGGCTAGAAACAGGCATCAGAAGAACTAAGACTATAAGGGGGGGGGAATTAAGGCACCGTGTAACAGCAGAGATACAGAGGTTTAAAATGCCTGAGAAAATGGAAAGGTATTTGCCTCGTGCCAAAAGGATAACAAAGTAGGTGCCAGGAGGACCTGGGGAGGGGCCATGGCTCAGTGGTAGAGCATATGCTGTATGTGCAGAAGGTCCCAGGTTCAATCCCAGGGATTTCCAGGTAGTGCTGGAAAAATTCCTGCCTGAAATGCTGGAGAGCTGCTGCCAGTCAGTGTCAACAATACTGGGCTAGATGGACCTGTGGTCTGGCTCAATATGAGGCAGCTTCCTACATTTCTATGAGGGTATCGATAACTAGGAGCGTGAGTTACCACCGGAAAGGACTGCTGCCAAGTAGCCACCTGCCGAATCTCGGCATGTAAGAGCACTTGGAGCAGGGTTTCCAAGGATGATTTCAGGGCTTGAGTAAAAATATATGGGAAGAGGTGCTCCTTCAGATAGACCCCAAACTGTGAAAGGCTGCATAGGTTAGCACCATCACTATGAATTGGGCCCAGAAACAAACTGGGAGCCCCTGAAGCGGATGCAATACTGGTGTAATGTGATCATTGAAGTTTCCAGACAGTCTTCAAGGGCAATCCCACATACAACACATTGCAATAATCTAAATGGGGGGGGGCGGTTTACCAGGGCATGGCTTACTGAGCCAGGCTGTCTCCATCCAGACAGGGTCATAGCTGGCATAGCAGCCTAAACTGGTAGAAGGTCCTCCACAGAAGACACTTGTGCACGATAAGCACCCCCAGGAGTGAGCAACACATGGGCCCACAGTCATCCTGCACCCCCCCCCCAGGTCTTAAGTGTGCCCTTTGCTTACCCCTTCCCTCGAATCTGTGGCAGTGGCAAAATAATTGGCTGTTTGCCACTGAAATTCAGTGGCAAACCACCAACTTTTGCCATTGCCAACACCAAACTTCTGCAGTGTAGCGTCCGGGGGTTGAAGTTGCCAACCCCTATTTTAGAGGAAGTGGAAAGGCAGGATATACATTATATAAGTAAATATGTGCAGGTATCCTAAAAGAAGGCATAGCTGCCTGGAACCCTGAACAGAAAGACTCCACACTGCAACACTGTGTTGCAAGTACTGCTTGTCACCTTCTAAACTGAGAGATCCTGTGGCTAACAGGTAGGAGGAATTCCTTGCAAAATTCCCCCAGAAAGAGTAGGAGAAGAAGAAATTCTATAATAGTTTCTACTGAGGGCTGAATTAATAATTACCTCTCGCTGCCTTTGCTTGGAAGTAAATCTGTGTGATAAGTAAGTATAATTAAGATTGCAGTCTAATTTTCAACATTTACTTGTAAGGAAATCCCACTTTATGACAATGCAGGGATTTGAGTACTTGAAGCTGAAAATCCAAATGGCACTCCATTATGGTAAATATAAAAATAACGGACAATTTGCTCCCCTTTAAGGTACTTGGACAAATGCCATTTGAGATGGGCTGCATTACCTTTCCTAACGGTAGAACTAGTCATTTCCCCAGAGTAAATTTGTGGCTTGCTCCCAAGTAAGTGTGCAAAGGTTGCAGGCACCATTTAATCTCAGTTACCTTCTACGGCAGGGCTCTCCAACCTTGGGTCCCCAGATGGTGCTGGCCTACAGCTCCCAGCATACGCAGCAAGCATGGCTAATGGCAAGGGATTCTGGGAGCTGTAGTCCAGCAACATCTGGGGACTCAAGGTTGGAGAGCCCTGTCCTATGGAATGTTTATTCCTGGCTCTGGACCCTCATTGTAGAAGGCATAGATTTCATAATAGAGTTGCAAGGAGCCTACAAGGCCATCGAGTCCAACCCCCTGCTCAATGCAGGAAACTAGAGGCGGGGTCTCCCATCCAAGTAATAACCAGGCCTGACCCTGTTTAGCTTTCCACGCTCAGACAAGCTGAGCCAGCGTAAGCCACGGGCCTGATATGTTTGAGGTTATTACAACTCTAGCTTGTGATGTGTAATGGTTAGAGTGTCAAATTAGTACAGACGGCACCCAGGTTAAAATCCCCATGAAGTTCACTGGGGTTAGTCCTTGGGCAAGTCACACACACTGGGCCTAACCTACCTCACAGGGTTGTTCTGAGGATAAAAGAACTTTTGTGCTAATTGTGGCCCTCCAGATGTTTTGGCCTCCAACTCCCATCACCCCTCACCCCTCACCATTGTACTTGTTACAGCTGATGGGAGTTGTAGGCCAAAACATCTGGAGGGCCACAAGTTGCATACCTCTGCGCCACACTGAGTTCCATGAGAAATGGCAGGACAAAAATTAATAATTAAAAGAAAAAACTTCCAGCCATGTCATCCTAGCTCATTTTTTTTAGTATTTATCTAGAGAACAATGATTTTAATCCACTGTGTCGTTAAAGAACTGATTTTGTTGCCCATACGGTGCCTGATACATAGTTGGTGCTTAATGGGATGGAGATGGGGGGGGGGGGAGTGTCAAGATAATTATATTATAGAAACTACCCAGAGCACAGAAGTTGAGATTTCCCAGGGTGCCTTGATAATAGATAAAATACTGTGCAACTGTGAAGTATTAGATCACATGGACTGTAAAAAGTCTGAGTTTGGAGACCTAAGAGACAAAGAACGTGTCAACAGTAATCACACACTCATTTCTCATGATCTTATGACTAGCCTCAGTCTGAATATGCACAATATGATCTGCAGACTATAAACAGCTTGTGTCTAGCCTCTGGAAATGCATACTTTTAATTTAAGTTTAAAAAACGATAACAGCTTGAACTTTCTGATAACTCTTTGCCACATGCAATACTTGCTTTCACCAACTTTTCACAAACAAGGAAGGCTAAATTTACCTCATGCTAGTTTGGGAAATGTTTCTTGTTACTGGTTTTCAGTTTGCCAATAACAAGATATTCTTCCATGTACAGTATAGATCTACATGGAGACTTCAAATGTTCTGTGATGTGTGTGATATTCTTCTAATGTATTTTCCTTCCAGTCACTTAATTGTGCCCAGTTTGGCTTCTGCTGACTCATTTTATCTAGTGCTCCACCTTTAAATAATCGCCAACTTTGCTAATGACTTTGATTACCATATTTCTCTTAATTTCTGATCTCTACCTCACAAGGGACCCATGTGTTCCAATCTGTGCTGGAGAGAGATCTAAGTAACTGCTAGATTTGGGGAAAGAGGCACTATTTTTTTTCCTGGTTCCAGTAGCCTCTGAAACCTAAAATCATTTCCCACCTGGTGGAGACTAATCTAATTTAGGTTGCAATCCTCAATTAGCTCAGACATGGTGGTGGTGGTGGAGCTTTAGAAACATAGGAAATTGCCACTGGTCCATCTTGCTCATTACTGTCAATACCAACTTACAGTAGCTCTCCTGGTTTCAGACAGGAATGTTTCCCAGACCTACCTGGAGATGCTGGGGATTGAACTTGGGACCTTTTGCAAAGCATGTGCTCTACCACTGAGCTATGGCTCTTCCCCTAAAACCCCCTGGGTTTACCCAGGTGACAAGTAGATCTTCACTCTCAGGTCATGGAACACTTCTCCAGAGCAGCAGTACCAACTGCCAGTAGTGACCGTTGGAAAAGGTACTGCAGAGTGGGATGGACTGGGAGGGAAGCAGAACTCAGTCACAGGTGATGATGGTATCTGGAGATACAGAAAAGGCTTTTCAAACTGTATTCTGGACAGTCCTGAGGTTCCTCAGATATTTGTCAGGGCTCCTCAGTGAGTTGGCAAACATCCCTAAAAGACAGCCTGCCCAGCAATAATGATCTTGCCTGCAAAGGTTATGTTCCAGTTATGTTATGTTCCAATTTACAGGCTGATGTTAGGCCCAATAAATCTGGCCAGTGCCCTACATTAACCTTAGAATATACCCCAGAATCCCTAGCAATGCACAGGAATTCCATGGCAGACATTCAGGGATAAGCAGATAAGTCAACATAGAAAGGCTTCCTTCAAAGTAGAAAACCTGAAAAATGCAGTGAGGTTTGAGGTCAAATGTGTGGTCTGACAAGGACTAGCTGGATACCCTTGGGCAAGTCTCAGACATATATCTTGTCTGCAAAGTGGAAGAAATAATGACTACAGCTGGGCCAAACATTCCATCCAGGCAAATTCCGTGGTGTTCGCAGGTCTTTCTAGGAATGAAAGATTGGGAGGGGAGAAGGTGGGACCAAATTTGTGGTGAGGAAAGTACTTACAAACTCATAATGATGTGGTGCAAAGACTTCTTTCTTTTCAACATTTAACAACACTTCAGCAGCTTGGCTGAGCACCAGCTGGCAGCACAGCTCCACCTGCTTTGGAAATGGGTCCGCAAATGCCCCTGGAAGACAAAACAAGATGATGTTGTGTGGTTACCATAGTATTGTACTGACAAATATGGCTGTTCCCATGAGCAGCTCATGGAGGCAGCCATCTTTTTTTCAGTACTATGCCATGGCAACCACACAACGCCATCATGTTTTATCTTCCAGGGGCATTTGCAAACCCATTTCTAAAGCACACAGGACCTTTGCTGATGGCTGGTAGCATGGTTAAAAGTGGGGGGAGGTAATAAGCCCTTGGACCACCTCATAATGGATTTGCAAATACTCTTCCTCCCTTGAAAATCTTAAGAATTCCCCCACCCTTCCTAAGAATGTCCCCACATTTCCCAAACCCTGATCAGAAAGAAGGTCCAACCAAAGTGAGGAGGGAGACTTTCACCAGCCCTATTACTGACTGTGCAGCCTAATCCTGTACATATTTACCTGGAATTAAATCATACAGATTTCAGTAGGACTTACACCTAAGAAAGTGTGCATAGGATTGCAACATTAAATGTTTGTTGAAATAGCAAAACTAATTCTTTAGAAAATCCAAGCTAGACATACCTTTCATTGGTGAGTGGAACATTTCTGTAGATCTCTTCAGAATGAGAAACTGTAAGTGCTATCTTGGCTTTAGCAAAGGGCAGCTCTTCATTTTAATTGTTCAGGCCACAGGCTGCAAACTAAATGCTTCACTGGTACTGGTTGCTTCTAGTTCACGTGAAGTGCTTTGAGGACTGGGATGGCTGTTTCCTTTTTAGGAAACATGCCCTCTGCTTTAGTGATTCATTCACCCCTCTGGAATGACTCCAACAGTAGCCACAGGAAACATCTGTGGTTATAGAACTAACTGAATTAGTTACAGTTAGTTCTATAATGCACTGAGGCATTCAACCCTTCTGAGGTCCATTACTGATACTAAAATTTACCCCGAAGAAGCAAAACAGACAGTCTCCAGTTTGCTTTAATAATTCAAAGACACACATCTCAATGTTAGTGCTAAATTGAGAAACAGCCTAAGTTTTTTTCCCCAGGAGAGGAGTGCTGGATCCAGAGGCCCAAATTTTCAGCAAGTGTAACCAGCAGCAGGATGCTGAGGAGGGTATTCAGGTTTGGAAGTGTGAAATCGATTTGGGGTGCATCAGGAGTGAAGGTGACATGGCCTCCCACTTTGTTTTGCCTATGCAGTATAACAGATGCTGCAGGCACACACAAGGAGAAGGGTTGGCTTTCTGCCAGGTCTGAGGACGTTCAAAGATAGCACCACATTTCAGGATGTTCCCAGGTTAGGAGATGGGTTTTGTTAGAGTTGGACTCAGCAGTTGGAACCCCCTGGGCCAAGTCCGTCATAGGAACACAAGAAGCTGCCTTATACCAGGTCAGAATATTTGTCCATCAGCCCAGTATCACCTGTGCTAAATAGCAGTGGCTCTCCACAGTCTCAGGCAGAGGTCTTTACCATCACATGCTACCTGATCCTTTTAATTACAACTCCCCTATGAGGAAAGGTTACAACATCTGGCATCGTTTAGCTTAGAAAAGAGGTGAGTAAGGGGAGACGTGGTAGAGGTGTGGAGAAAGTGGACAGGGAGACATTTTTTCTCTCATAATACTAGAACCCGGGGTCATCCCATGAAACTGAATGGTGGGAGATTCAGGACAGATAAAAGGAAGTACTTCTTCACACAGCACAGAGTTAAATGATGGAATTCACTTCCACAAGATGTAGTGATGGCCACCAATTTCGAGGGCTTTAAAAGGGGATGGGACAAATTCATGGAGGAGAAGGCTATCTATGGCTACTAGTCCTGATGGATCTATGCTACCTCCAGTATCAGAGGCAGTATGGCTATGTACACCAGTTGCTGGGGAACATGGGTGGGAGGGTGCTGTTGCACTCTTGTCCTGCTTGTGGGTTTCCCATGGGCAGCTTGTTGGCCACTGTGTGAACAGAATGCTGGACTAGATGGACCCTTGCCCTGATCCAGCATGTGCTCTACCACTAAGCTATGGTGCCTTCCCTGCCTTCTTGAGGGGAGACGAACAGGCAAGAAAAATAATCTCAGAGATGGCAGGACACATAAGAGCAGTCATAGGCAACCAGTGAAAAGTCCCTTTTTGCTTCCTATCACAGAGATCATTTGTTTGGATTAATGTAGTTTGGAGTAATGTCTTTGTATTAATGTATTAATACAAAGCACCCTCCCTGGCTGCTAAATGATTTCTGCACAATCAAGGAACATGTGGCAAGAAATCACTAGAAACAGTAGCTAGGGATTGATGGATCAATCTATTTCTGATCTTTGTCACTTTCACTCAGAAGTCTGTTGTGCAGTTTCCACATTAATCTGCAATTTTTTAAAAAAAACTGCTCAAAATGTACATTTAAATATGCATTTCTAGATGCATTTTCATCCAAAATATGCATTTTGATTCATGTTTTGAGCTGAGAATTATTACAGCATTCAGAGAAGAGCAAAATCCAATGCTACATTCTGATCCACACATTAGTCTGGGAGGTACGGATTAGTCAGTTCGTTTCTGAATTTGCTAAAGCAAATTCCTCAAGCGTCCCGTCCCTTATAGTAGCACACTGCATGAAAGGCTAATGCCACACATAAATCATGTAATGGTCTCATTTCAAATTACCCATGTTCAGTTTTCATATTGTCAAATCCAGACTTGGTTTTAAAGGGTGAAATTTGAACTGAAGACAACGTTGTTACGCCTGCTTGTATATTGCTATTTTCCCTGAGACTTCTAATGTAAAATGCAGTTGCTTCACCATATCAGGCCTCCTCTGTTACATGCAAAATATTTTTTAAAAATGTTTAGAATACAATTGCTCTCTGTCTCCATTGTCACTAAATGTAATATATGTGCATCTAAATGTAATGGATATATATTTCCCCCTGTCATTGGAAATAATAAACCAAATACGTTTTTCTCCTCTATAATTTTGCTCATCTGAGCTCCAACATTAATATCCCATCAGGTATGGAGGTGTGGGTGGGGGTGGAGTATGGTCTACTTGCTTGCACAGTTTAAATGGCTATCAACTGAGGATGATCAGCAACGAGGAACTGTGATACTTTCTTGGCAAAACATGATGTTGCTTTATATAGCAAGATGTTTCATAGCTGCCTTTCCACGGAGATGACTGTTCTACTGGGCTCTAAGAGGAAAGGCTCTCAGGGGACGTGCTTTCACAAAAGCAACGGGAACTCTGAGACGGATTCAACCATGTAAACGAAGCGAATAGGACAAGTGGATGTAATGGGGCTTGCAAAGCCTCATGTTCCTTCCCCAGCAGAAATGTTAACAGTTCTCAAGATACCAATTGAAACCTATCCTCTGGTGCATTTGAAACTCACACAATTGATGTGATGCATTTGTATTGTTGTGAGATGGGGTGGTGGGGAGGCTGGACAGGAGACAGCCAGTAGGGCCAGAATGGCCGCAAATGTTCCTTAATAGTCTGTGACAACTTTGCCAAGCACACCTTTTGTTAGGGAGATTGCTGGCTAAATGGCCAGTGGGTGCTTTCTGAATGGAAATATACGGAAGGTCCTGAAGGGGGCATGTTATTCTCCCCCACTCCTAGCTAATGATTATTGAATCTAGTTCGAGGGGTTCTTGTAGGACAGGGGTGGGCAGAAAGTAGATCTCCAGATGTTTTGGACTTCAATTCCCAGCATTCCTGACCACTGGCTGCACTAGCAGTTGAAGCCCCAAACATTTGAAGCCCCAAATATTTGAAGACCTACCTTCTGCCCATTCCTCTTGGAGGCTATCTAATCAAAAAAACCCCACTTGATGCAAGAAATCCTGAGCTAGAGTATACCAAGAGATGGCAATCCAGCCTCCATCAAGGGAGAGCCAGGACAGAATAGGATGAGAAGATCCGGTAAGGCCGAGCTGTTGTCAACTGCATAGTCAAGTCCATCTATCTACCCAAATGCTAACAGCATCTTCAGAGGCCTTCTTGGTTGTGGCATCCCATCTGTGGAATGCTCCTTGTTATTTCCTACCCAGGGCTTTTAATATTTTGATTCATTTTTGTACTGCTTTTATTTTTATTTTTTAATCATTGATTTTAAGCTGCCCTGGAAGTTGTTAAAGTGGGGGACATTTTAAATACAATTTTAAAAATCTAAATACAGTCATGCCTTAGATTGAGAGCATAATTCGTTCCGGAAACGTGCTTGTAATCCAAAACACTCTTATATCAAAACGAAATCCCCCCAAAAAAATTTGTACAGAGATTTTTAATTTAAGCCGTACTACAGTACTTGTATTGCAAGACATCGCTTGTATATCAAGTAAAAAAAAATTTAAATAAATATTTAAAAATTTGCTTGTCTTGCAAAACGCTCTCAAACCAAGTTACTTGCAATCCAAGGTATTACTGTAGATAGTAGAAGACCTCTACCTAGTATGAGATAGGGGACACCAGATAGATATGAAGTATTCATGGAGCATAAAGCGCTCTCCCCCACCCCACCACCACCTTTTTTGGCAATCTTGCTGGATTTCTATAAAATGATCTTAAAAATTAAGACACATGAGCCCTTTTCTGCAATTGCCCCTCCATGTGTTCATGAAAGCATAGGGGGAGGAGGGGGACCACACCTGCTGGCCCTGTACTCAACCCTTGTCTTCCACCTATATGGTGGAGCCACTGCAGTGTAGTGGTGAGAGTGTTGGACTGGGACTCGGGAGATCCGGGTTCTAGTCCCCACTCGGCCATGAAACTCACTGGGTGACTTTGGGCCAGTCACTGACTCTCAGCCTAACCTACCTCACAGGGTTGTTGTGAGGATAAAATGGAGAGGAGGATTATGTAAGCCGCCTTGGGTTCCTTGCAGGAAAAAAGGCGGGGTATAAATATAATAAATAAAATAAATAAATGGAGATTCTAAATGGGTAAACTCATATAGGTGCCCCTGTGCAATCAGAAATTCCAATTGTGCAGGGTTCCTGATCATGTAGAGGAGCCTACAAGTGTACATCTGTACAATTGCTTGAAAGAGGGGTCAACATATATACATACCTGGAATACAATGCAGCCAAAGTTGGGCACTTTTAAGTCCCATTTATTTTGATTAGGGTTGATTTTAAGCATGTGTTTGACTTTCGATTGAAATCAGTGGGATTTAAAATGTTTGAATCATGTCCATGGAAGTGACTTCTAAACAAATAGGTTTATGAACCAATGGTTTTAACTTTTGATATGCTTAAATTGTCAGCATGTCACACCAGGACACGAGCATTATTAGTAATGAGATAGCTACAGATCTGAGGGATTAACTAATCAGGAATTGTTACTGACAAGGAGAGACTCCAGCACTAAATATAAGTTGGATTATTTCACCCTTCTCTCTTTAAAAATAAATACCAAGAGCACATTGTGAAGTCCACTTTTTATTTACACTGTACACATAGTATTACACAGTGAATATTATTTTGCCATGATGCCCAACACAGATTTACACTAGATTAGGTAGAGGAGTATAAGATTCTACAGCCATGCTTACAGGCTGTATTTCAAAAAAAATATTTTAAGCAACAAAAAGAAAAGGCTGTCGTGGTTAAAGCAGAGAAAGAGGAAGAAGTCAGAAGACTCCTACTTCTATTCCTAGTGATGGCAGGATATTCTTGTGACCCTGCGTAAAGAACTTAACACTGAAAGGCCCAGTGTTTTTGGCTGCTAAATCCAATGCACACAACCTTCCCAATTCTAATTTTTTGGACTGGGAAATAATCTTTCCTGTATTGCTTTCCCGCACTCACTGGCAGGTAGGCCCCACTATTAGGCAGAACCAGCTCCTCAGGCAGCTGATTTGGAGTGGCATGAAAGGGCAGCAAATTAAGTTATTTACAGTGCAATTCTATGCATGTCTACTCAGAAGTATAGTAAGGCCTGTGGCTCACGCTGGCTCAGCTTGTCTGAGTGTGGAAAGCTAAGCAGGATCAGGCCTGGTTATTACTTGGATGGGAGACCCCTCCTCTAGTTTCCTTCATTGAGCAGGGGGTTGGACTCCATGGCCTTGTAGGCCCCTTCCAGCTCTATGATCCTATTTAGTTCAAAGAGACTTTCTCCTAGGTAAGTGTGTATAGGATTGCAGCCTTAATTTATTGTTGTTGTATTTTTAGTTTACTACCAGGAAGCAGGAGAGAAGTGCTTGCAGGATTTTCTACCCCAGGTGTCAAAATACGAACATAAGAATAGTCCTGCTTGATCAGGCCGAGGGTCCATTGAGTCCAACATTCTGTTCCCACAGTGGTCAACCAAATACCCCACAAGCAGGTCTTGGGCACAACAGCACGGTCCCGCTCCTGTTCTGCAGCAACTGGTACTGAGAAGCATATTGCCTCTGATATTGGAGGTAATGACTAGTAGTAATTATTCTCCAAGAATTTGACTAACACCCTTTTAAATCTATCCAGGCTGGCATCCATCAATACATCTTGTGGTAGCAAATTCCCTATTTTGACTAAGTGCTGTATGAAGGAGTGCTTTCTTTCGTCTGTCCTGGATCTTCCACCATTCATTCAGCTTCATTAGGTGGCCCTGGGTTCTAGTATTAGGAGACAGAGAGAAAACTTCTCCCTATCCATCTTCTCCCTGCCATGCAGAATTTTATACACCTCTATCAAGTCCCCCTTACTCACTTTTTTTTTTCTAAGCTAAAAAGCCCCCAGTGCTGTAACCTTCCTTAGAGGGGAGTTGTCACCTTTTCCTTAGAGGGGGAGTTTGGTCACCTTTTCCTGCTGTATAATATTATTTTGAGGTGCAGTGATCAGAACTGTCATCATCATCAGGCGATCACTCGTGACCGAGTAAGATTGTCTTCCAGGAGGAAATTCTAAAGGAAGATTGTGTAGACTCTAGCAATGGGTCCGTAAGTGACTGTGGAGGCCAATTCTAGATCCACACAGCTTCCCACAGTGAGGACACAGGTTACCAGATGGAAGATGGTCTTGTAAAGGATTCATTTGACGTGCTTTTCGCTTAGCACGTTTCTCCCTTTCACCTTGCACTCGAGCTTCTTCAAAGTCCATGGAACCTTTGTGAAAGGCCAACCTCCATTTAGATCGTTCATGGGCCAGAGCTTCCCAGTTTTCGATGCTTATATTGCATTTTTTTAGATTAGCCTTAAGAACATCTGTAAACCTCTTATATTGACCACCGATATTCCGCTTTCCATCCTTGAGTTGGGAATAAAATAACTGCTTTGGGAGACGGCAGTCAGGCATTCGAACAACATGACCGGTCCACTGAAGTTGGCGTTGAAGGATCATTTTTTCAACGCTAGTAGTCTTTGCTTCTTCCAGTACACTGACATTTGTTCGCCTATCTTCCCAAGTAATTTGCAGGATTTTCCGGAGGCAACGTTGATGAAATCTTTCAAGGAGGTGGAAGTGACGTTTATAGATAGTCCATGTTTCGCAGGCATACAATAAAGTTGGTAATACAATGGCTTCATAAACCAGTGTTTTGGTCTTCTTACAAATATCCCGATCCTCAAACACTCTTGTTTCATTCGAGAAAACGCAGCACTTGCAGAGCTCAAACGATGCTGGATTTCACTGTCGATGTTAGCTGTAACAGAAAGATAGCTGCCAAGATAGATAAAATGATCGACATTTTCCAGTATTGTCCCGCCAAGCTGGATAGATGGCATCACCAAAGGGTTAGCTTTCACTTGCTGATGAAGCACTTTGGTTTTTCCAAGTATGGTCACGCCATATATTTGTATAAAAGCATTGTGGCAGCTTTATTTTTTTTTATTAATTTCCTAATGATTCCCCAACATGGAATTGAACTTTTCTACAGCAGCTGCACACTAGGTCAGTATTTTCATCAAGCTATCCCCCACAAGCTCAAGTTCCCTTTCCTGGTCAGGCACCACCAGCTCAGATGCCATAAATATGAAGTTAGGATTCATTAATTTTTTGCATCGACATACACCACTTTACACTTGCTTACACTAAACTGCATTTGCCATTGTAATGCCCATTCTTCCAGTTTGGAGAGATCCTTTCGGTGCTCTTTGCTATCCTTTTTTTTATTTTAACCACCCTAAATACAGTCATGCCTTGGATTGAGAGCATAATTCGTTCCGGAAACGTGCTTGTAATCCAAAACACTCTTATATCAAAACAAAATCCCCCCAAAAAAAATTTGTACAGAGATTGTTAATTTAAGCCGTACTACAGTACTTGTATTGCAAGACGTCGCTTGTATATCAAGTAAAAAATAAATTAAATAAATATTTAAAAATGCTTGTCTTGCAAAACGCTCTCAAACCAAGTTACTTGCAATCCAAGGTATTACTGTCATGTGATGTTGTTAGCAAAAATGGCAACCTCACAGCCTACCACCATTTATGAACAAGCTAAAAAGCAGTGGTCCCAATAAAGTTTCTTGGGGGACTCTACTGGTTGCATACCTCCACTGCGAGAACTGTCCATTTATTCCTACTACTATCTGCTTCAAGTTGTTGAACCAGGTACCGATCCATAAGAGCACCTATCCTTTTATCTCAAGTTTGCTCAGGAGACTTTGGTAAAGAACTTTGTAAAAAAACAAAACAAAAAAAAACTTTTAAAGTCTGGTTGAATAATGTCTATCAGATCACCCTTATCCACATTGCTTGTTGATGCTCTCAAAGAACTCTAAAAGGTTTGTGAGACAGGAGTTACCTTTGTAGTAGAAGCCATGTTAATTCTTCGGCAAGATTTGTCCTTCTATATGCTTGATAATTTTATTTTTCATAATGCTTTCCACCAATTTATCTGGAACAGATAATAAGCTAACCAGCCTATAATTTCCTGAATCCCTCTGGATCCCTTTTTTTTAAAATTGGTGTTACATTGGCCATCTTCCAGTTCTCTGGTACAGAGGACAATCTTAAGGACATGTTACATATTTTGTTTAGAACATCGCAATTTCATATTTGAGTTCTCTAAGAGCTCTTGGGTGGATACCATCTGGACCTAGTGATGATTTGTTATTTCTTTGTCAATAAGGTATAGAACTTTTTCTCTAGTCACAACTATTTGCCTCAGATCCTCAGACTCCCTTTCTGAAAGTGTCAGCAAGTCAATAACTTGGCTGGCCTTAGGTACTATGCACCCAAGGGTGATAGGGGGCAGCGCCATTTGATGCTCTATATCAGGAAGCAAAATATTTTTGGGCAGCCCTGCTTGTTTATCACTCTTCTTTTTCTTACTACCCCACCCCACTTGTCTCTCTCCCTCTCCTCCCTTCTTGCACTGCCCATCTCTTCTGCTGCACCCCATCTCTTCTGCTGCACACACATCCATGGCCTCTCTTTCTTTGTGGCAGGTGAAGGAAGGGGAGGCTGACTGCAGTTCCCGAGACAACAGTAATGGCCTCAGAGGGCTGGGGATAGCAAACACCCCTACATTCCTTCTCCTTCCCAGGGCTGTTGTGCCTAGCACACTGCAAAGCCACAGAGGAACCTTCTTGAACTGCGGTCTTCCAAGTCCCAGCCATTAAAAGCAGCTTCTGGGGCCATATATCCTCTCCCCTCCTTCTTAAGGGTCTTGTAGAAGTGGGGACTGCATCATCTTTGCTTCAACAACCAGGCAGACAGTTCCCACCTTGCCAAGTCTTGTGGTGGTGTAGGATTATGGTCCCATTGCCAAGGCAACTGTGTGCCCATTTTTTCTCTGAACTGTGGCTCTGTCCTTTGGCTGCCTGCTAGACCACCCGAACTCCCCGGCCTTCTGGCTACAGTGGGAAAGTGGCATCTCCTGAGTGCTCTCAGTCCCGACTGTTGCTAATCTTCCAACAAACCCTAAGTACATATAACTAAAATAATTGCATGTTGTTGTTTTCCCCCATTTACCATGCTCCCATCCTCTGTTGTTTGCTCTGAGCAGAATTTTAGACTGTAAGCTCGAGGCGGGGACTTCTTGTATAAAGTGCCATGTGCATTGATAGTGTTATTATTGATATTGTTTCCATCGTTATTAAATCATGTTATTATTAGTGTTAAATATTTAATTATTATGAAATATTATAAAATATAGTTATTAAATCATCTGTCTACTGTTAATGAAGGAAACCTTTCTCCATCTCTTTAGCCAGCCTGCCCCTTCCCTCCCACACATGTGCTCACCCCCCACTCTCATATATAATCTGAAGTATCAGGTAAAAAACATTTCTACTTGAGGCATGAACAGAAAATATAAGTGCACTGTCAAAATGTATGATGTTTTAAAGTCCAACAAAAATAACGTCGCTGTCAGACCAATCAAAGGCTTCTGTGATGATAAGAAACAGGCTTGTGGCTCACGCTGGCTCAGCTTGTCTGAGTGTGGAAGCTAAGCAGGGTCAGGCCTGGTTATTACTTGGATGGGAGACCCCTCCTCTAGTTTCCTGCATTGAGCAGGGGGTTGGACTCGATGGCCTTGTAGGCCCCTTCCAACTCTGTGATCTATGAATCTATATATCATTGACCTGTAGTATATCAAGCACTTAAGAATGATACATTTCTCAATTTGCCTTTGGTTTACTAGAAGTCTAGAGGAAACAAAAATATTTGAAAAGAATTTTGGTGTCCCTTTCTGAACAGTGCCTTTGAAGTAATGTGGTCAATCCTTGCTGTATAACAGGGCACATATTCTTTATATTTCCTGTAAATATAAGTATTTTTTAAAAACAAATATATATTTAAAAAAGAACTCTTGGCCGAAACTGAAAATAGTTTGAATTTTAAGAGTAGAGCTCAATGTGCCTCAACTAAATTGAAATTATATCTAATGAAATTATTTTCTTCCTGTTTTGTAAGTGGAAGAGAGATGGCACAGAACAGATGGCATCTAGCAGATGCTTAATATCTGATCCATTTCCCTGTGTGTTGTATTCCATCTTTGTATCTGTATAGCTTGAATAGCTTGTTTCCCCTCTCTCTTCCCCCCCCCACAAAAAAACTGTAGATATGTACCAGTCTATGGATTTCAATAGCTTTCTCTAGACATTTCTAGCTCTTACTTTTGATTTATACCATATGCTGCCTGACTATTCCACTTGGTAATTATATCTTCTGCTAATGGGCTGAATTCTTGTTCATTGGTTTCCAGTTGCTATTTCTTGACAAAACAAAATGTCAATTGTGCGTGTATTGGTGAGAAAATGAAGTGTCAGACACAAGTATATATGGTTTAAAAGCAGGGCCACATTTATTGAATTGAAGATCTGAGAAGGGCGAAGTGCGGTACTAATCTACTCCCGGCCACTGGCCAGGAAAACCAAGATTTTAGCGAAGCCATCCTAAGCGAATTGGAGGCGGGATGGCCCGCCACCGTCCAGTTGTACTCCATGTGGAGCTGGAGGGCCTTACCAGTGTAACCTCCCATTGGCGCCACGAGACAGCCAATGCAGGTGAGAAAAGGTAGTACCCCAAAGGCGGCCCCATCTCCCTCCTGCCAGGCCTCAAGACATTAGCGAGGGAAGCCTCGGGTAACTGCCAGTCACCTTGAAAGGTGCCACTGGATGATCACCATAACCCTAAGCCATACGCCCGCACACAAAGAACGATACCACGAGGTCACAAGGAGGGATGGAGAGGCAGTCGGGCTTTCGTGCAGCCCAGCTGAACCAAAACAACTAAAGAGGCCGAGGGTGGGAAGACAGGGCCTTAAGAGAGGCCCCCATCTCCCTGCCCTGCTGCAGCCCATTGGCTCAGTCGGCATGGCCAGGTGTGTCTTTGACTCCACAGCCCTCCCCCACACGCAAAGTTCTCCCCGACCCCAGAAGGCGGGGCCGGGCGAAGTCCATTCTGGAGTACAGCCGTCTCTAGAACCAAGAAAGGCTGAATCGCTATAACAGGAAAGCACTTGAGGACCTGAAGGGCAGGCAGGCAGAGCAGTGGTGTGAAAAGACTTACGCTTTCCACATAAGGAAGTGCCTAGGCATGCAAGCATTGAGCTGCAATATTAGCCACAGACCAGCTGTCCAGGATGAACCAATCCTCTTTCTTTCCCCCCAATAAATTTGTTTATGGCTGAAATCCTACATACCATTCTTTGGTGTGAACTCAGTGGGGCTTATTTTGGAGTAATCATGCATAGGATTGAGCTGCACAGTAAAATTGGGGCCAAGAAATTAATACAGAGATGCGATTAGTCAGAATAAATATCGGGGCATGGATGGTAATCACTGAGCTTACAATACAGTGAATATCCATTTGGATCCATTATTGAGTGATATCGGATTATATCAATGAAAATAACAAATGCATTTCTTTGGGGCTGCATTAATATAGAGAACCGGTATAGTGTAGTGGCTAGCATACTGGAATGAGAACTTATTCAAATCTTTGCTCAGCCCCCAAGATCCCTGGGTGCCCTCAAGTACGTCAGCTTAATCTACCTCACCATGCTGTGGTGACAATGGGATAGAGGCATGCATCCCTTCCTGAGCTCCACGGGAAAGTGTGATATAAAAATGTGGTCTATAGATAATAATATAATCAGCCATCTTGTCTTGTCACACTAAGACAGTGTGGCGTAGCGGTGAGAGTGTTGGACTGGGACTCGGGAGATCCAGGTTCTAGTCCCCGCTCGGCCATGAAGCTCACTGGGTGACTTTGGGCCAGTCACTGACTCTCAGCCTAACCTACCTCACAGGGTTGTTGTGAGGATAAAATGGAGAGGAGGAGGATTATGTAAACTGCCTTGGGTTCCTTGCAGGAAAAAAAGGTGGGGTATAAATAAAATTAAATAAATTAATAAATAAATTTTATTATATATGTTCTATGAGATTTATCATGGACCATGTCACATAGTTATTTCTGCAGGCATGGAGCAGGGCCTTGTGATGTCATGGGGTTGTCAACTCTTGAAATACAAAAATAGGATATCTTGGAGGTGCTGAGGATGTGACCCAGTTTAAATGAGGTGGAACAAAATGTGAAGGCCCTGGAAAATGTAACATTAAGGGAAAAAACAGGTTTGTTTTAATTGGAGGGGCATAATGGAAAGATGCAGTCATCTCTGGATACAAACTCTACAGCACTGGTGGGCAACTCATAGCCCTCCAGATGTTTTGGCTTATAACTCCCATGTTATTGCAACCTAGCAAACAGTTGTATAGTTGCAATAAAAAAGTGGCAACTACAATCTGTATTGCGACACTGCTTGGGAACCCTAAGCATGTCACCTTGAGATGCCTGAAGGAAAGGTGGGATATAAACATAATGGGTAAATAAATACCAGCAAGCACTTGCTAATACATTATCTGTACTTGCCAACACAATCTTAGCAGATATTATAAGCGCTTTAATTACAGTAAACTTTCCACACCCCTCTCTACATGCGGATGTACAGAAGCCTGCATAACAGGTTTCTGCATCTTGCTGAGCTCTAGATGTTAGTTTGGAAAGAAGCAGCAAAAAGCTGGGCTGGGGAGCTGCAGCCTGAAGGTGTAATGGAGAAAAGACCTATAATGAAATATGGGTTTGAGCTAGCAGTTTGTTATATAAGATAGGCTGCAAGAACGCTCTTTCTAACAATAATGGAACAGGCCATATCAGCCCAAAGGATTTGCAACTGAAACAAAAAATATCCCCCATTGTATAGGGAAGGTGTCTTCAGCGATGGAGTAGTACCCAATATCATAAAACAGCCAGCTTTGCAACACAAGTGCAAAGAGGTACGGTAAGTAAAATGTGCTTCACAGGCAAAAATGCACTCAAATTAGTGTCCCTGCCACAGCCAATGCACAGCACACAACACACAGCCTGACACTTACTGCAAAAACTGGTGTTCCACTTCCCAGAGTATAGGGAAGGCATCCTTCCTTAATTTAAGCGATATACAGTCATGCCTTGGATTGAGAGCATAATTCGTTTCGGAAACGTGCTTGTAATCCAAAACACTCTTATATCAAAATGAAATCCCCCCAAAAAAATTTGTACAGAGATTTTTAATTTAAGCCGTACTACAGTACTTGTATTGCAAGACATCGCTTTTATATCAAGTTTAAAAAAAAATTAAATAAATATTTAAAAATTTGCTTGTCTTGCAAAACGCTCTCAAACCAAGTTACTTGCAATCCAAGGTATTACTGTATAGATTTAAACTTAGGGTAGTACTAGGTGTTGTAATGCAGAAGTTTCAGAGGTCTGAACGGATTGCTGGTGGAAGGCCACATGAAAATAGGCCAAGGGCTGGAGGCTGCCTGCCCCCCCCGCCCCTCCCCCCCGCTATCGAGCCTCAGATGCTTGGCTTGCAAATGAGTGTGTGTGACCAAAACTATCCTCACATGTGTTTGCTACGAAGAGCGAGATCAGTTCCTAGCAAGACACACTGAGAGAAGGGCTCAGTTAGCAGCTTCCTGCTCAGCATTTTAAATTAATGCATTTGACAGAGTCCCATTTCATGCCAGACACACCTTCCGAATGCAAAAGTTCATGTCTCCCTGAGGCGGTCTGCTCAGTTTTGAGATGAGCTTTTTTTGACAGCGGGAAATAGTACAACATTAAATATGGCACCCCCGGCAAAACGTGTACCAATAATGTCAATAGCAAAGCCTGCCCAAGTTACAGAGCCATGTTCATCATGCAGCAAAAACTATCCCAACTCACTATTTATTTATTTAATATATTTATTCACCGCCCATCAGCCAAAAGGCTTCCTGGGCAGTATACAAAACAAGAGCAACACAATAATATAAACTAAAATAATATAAAAATACAAACATACTGGCTTACGCTGGCTCAGCTTGTCTGAGCGTGGAAAGCTAAACAGGGTCAGGCCTGGTTATTACTTGATGGAAGACCCGTCTTCTAGTTTCCTGCACTGAGCAGGGGGTTGGACTCATAGCCTTGTAGGCTCCTCCCAACTCTATGATCTATGAAATCTATGAATAACATGATAAAAACAAGCAGCCAAGGACCAAACTAGATATTATGTTAAATGTGCATTTGATGTGCAGGTTTTTAAAAAGGCAACTAGCTTCAGCTGGTGGGTCAGTAATAATTATTGGTGTGGAGTAGAAATTTAGCCCTTTCCCTTCCTGCTGCAGCCCTGAAGTAAAACAACAACAACACTCTTCTGAAGCTAGTAGTTGCTATGGTGGGAAATCCTCCATTGATTCCAGTGGGGGGTTTCCTTCCAATGCAAATAGCACTGAAGAAGGATTTTCTTCAGGACTGCAGCAGAAGAGGAAAGGGTTTTATTCACTCTCCTTACCTGGTGCAATCCTAATCATTATCAGCTCCCCTACCCCCACAGCTGATGCTATTTGCATTTTTAAAATTATAAAAAGTGATGATGTGCAGTGTCACAAATTGTGCTTGCTTACAACTTACCCTCCATGCACCCAGCGTTTCCTTGGTCTTTCGGGCCCAAATCCAGATGGGGAAGATGGAGTACCTGGGACCAGTAAAATGCCCCTCATCGTCCTGTATTGCCTTAAGAAACATCTGAGGCTTACTGTTTTGCTAGACTCTAGGAATCCTCATGAGAGTTGGCCCATGCCAGTTTGTTACTTACGTCAGTCGCTGGCAGGATGGGTTAAACACTGAGAGGAGGGAGCCTTCTTCTAGCGGTAAGGCTAGATGCTTCATAAAGCAATACAGGGCAAGGACAACGTGGGCCATCTTTGCTGACCAAGGAAAAGTGTGGGTGCATGTGGGGGGCAAGTTGCAAGCAAGCACAATTTGTGACATTGCACAGCATCACTGATTGGGGCATGTCAGTTAAGGTATTAGCCTCCAATTTCAAATTTCCTGGCTTTGTGCAATTTGAGCCAACATGAGAGAGCCTTAACTAGTAGTCTTAAACCAGCAGGTTTGGGGGGTTACCATTGAATTTCCCTGGTTTTTGAAAAGGAAGTTTATAATTACAGTGCTGG